>VXAA01004102.1:640567-697377 GCA_013399115.1 Anseranas semipalmata | reverse complement strand
TTTTTTTTTTTTTTGACTTCCATATGTTTTTTTTCTAGGAAAATCATAATCTGGGGGAAGGAAATCTGGGAAAACATATTGGTTTAGGCTTCCTAGGGAAAATTAGATAGAGAAGTTCAAATTATTTTTCAGCAAAGCAACAACAAAAAATTCATTTTGTGTCATCCCAAGACAGTTTGCTGACTTCTAAACCAAATGTTTTTCATTTTGCTTTATACTTATTGCTTTTGTTTAAGCTCCTCTTTTGCTGTACACCAGCATTTAGATGAGAAACACATATATCAGCAAAAAAAAAAAGTTCAAATTTATGCAAAATATAATATTTTGAGGTTTTAATTTTGGTCAACCCCATCTGCACTGAATTAAAAACCAGTTCCAATCTCCTTGAAGTACCTCCCCCCCTCTCAGTGAAAAAGATTTCGTTTCTTCTGGCTCTGTTCTGTTGTGAGGATGCTTCTGTGGGTAGCAGTCTAGTTAAATTATTGAACCAGCCTGAAGCTGACTGTAATTAGAAGAAGAATCATAGAATGGCCTGGGTTGAAAAGGACCTTAAAGATCATCTAGTTTCAACCCCCCTGCTCTGGGCAGGGTTGCCAACTACTAGAGCAGGCTGCCCAGCGCCACATCCAGCCTGGCCTTGAATGCCTCCAGGGATGGGGCATCCACAACCTCTCTGGGCAACCTGTTCCAGTGCCTCACCACCCTCTGAGTGAAAAACTTCCTCCTAATATCCAACCTAAATCTCCCCTGTCTTAGTTTGAAACCATTCCCTCTTGTCCTATCACCATCGACGTGTGTAAACAGGCGTTCCCCCTCCTGTTTATACGCTCCCTTCAGGTACTGGAAGGCCGCAATGAGGTCTCCCCGGAGCCTTCTCTTCTCTAAGCTAAACAAGCCCAGTTCCCTCAAGCCCAATTCCCTCAACCTTTCTTCATAGGAGAGGTGTTCCAGCCCTCTTACAGTACTCCTTACTGGTCAAGTTTAATTACAATACTCCTTACTGGTCAAGGGTGAAAACAGACGTGGTCTCTAGTTGGTATAAGTGCCTTAGCAGGAACTCTGCCACCCATTAGGTATCAGTTATCTGTCTTCACATGAAGCTTTGGCTTAGTGTGGACTATGGGATAAGCTGTGGTAGTAGATCTGCGGCTTCATTAACCTAAGCTGTAGGCATACTAGAGAGCGCCTTCAATCCGTGCTGATATCCCTCCGTCGTTCCTGGGAATGCTCCTGGTGTAGATGTAGCCACGGAGCTCAGCTAAAGGGCCTAGTGCTCTCGGCTGTGGTTGTGCACAGGAAAGAAGTGGGGCCAGATCCTCAGCTTTGAGGCTTTGCCAACATCATTAGAGCTGATTGACTTCTGCCTACTGAGAATCTGGCCCAGTGTCCTGACTGTATTTCCCCTGCTGCACCTTGAAGTAAAGGCAGCTTTTGTTTGGTTGAATCAGCCTGTGTTCTAGTTGGGACAATTACAATTGTCATTGTCCCCTCTGAAGAGAGGGTGTTTTCCTGCTGTCAGCTCTGGTAGAGAGAAAGGGAAAACAGAAAGTTAACTGATGAGTCGCTGCTCTGAGGAAGGATCATCCGGACAGAAGGGATCCTGGCCTAACCTCAGCCCCGAGGGGATGCAGGTCACGGGCAGGCAGCAGTGTAACCCTTGAAGAAGGCATCTCCTCGTTGTAGGATGGGAATCTGCACTGCTTCCATTTCCTCATGCTTTTACGTACGAGAGAAGTTCTGTCTCAGCCTCCTGCCCAGTGGAGGGATGTGAAAATACAGACACTGAAGGTGTTATTGGTACCTTGATGCTTCAGCCTGGCTGTAGCCTAGATTTCAGCTTTGAAGCCAATGAATTGTCAAGGCAGATGCAAAGTACTTGAATGAGCTTAACAAGATGATCAGGACTCTGCTTACCAGTGTGGCTTGCTTAGAGCAGTGCTTACAACACCCAGGGAAAAAGGAAGAAATTGTAATTAAAGGCAGCTTTGAAATTCACTATGTGGTTGATTTGCATTTTACCATTTATTCCTGTCTTTTCCCTTGCCTCCGTAAAAGCCTGGGGTGGTTTGCATGGTGAGGCTGGCATCGCTGTGTTGCATTATGTATGCTTGAGGGACTGTGGAGTGGCAATTGTGCAATGGGGATGAAAATCAGAGCTCACTTCAGGGAGGGGGAAAAAAAGCTTTTCTCTTAACTGCTGCCCGGGGCTCTCGTCCTCTTGATTGCACACATGGGGCAAGGTTCTGGCTCGGTTACGGGCAGTGCTGGGGGATGCAGCGAGAGGCTGCCCGGCGCTGCAGGGTTACTCCCAGGGGTGCGGAGCTGCGGGATGAAGCTACCCCCACGGAGCCTGTGCTGCTAGCTTATGTTGCACGTGCTGTCTTTTTGTTCAGCCTCCATATCCCTGTCCCTGTGTTTGTTTTCATTATCCTGTTCGGGGCAGAGAGTAGAGATGGCTGTGCTAAACATTTTTTTCTAGGAGGACTAGGAGCAGGATTGCAACTATTTCCTGCGCTGGAGACATAAGCAAAGGCTCCTTCCCTGCTCTCACAATGCTTGCAGGTTTACAGTGAATTAACCTGTCCTCTTTTACCTAGTGTGTCACTAAAACTATGCTTTGTACTCGGTTCCACCATAAAAGTGTATTACTGATCAGTAACAGTGTATTACGAATCAGTTTGCTCCATCAGTATCTTATAACCAAGCACTGTAGACTTACCACTTTGTTAGTGCCATAGATATGTCTGTCCTCATTTTGTTTTAGGTACCTACATCATTTCAGTTATTTCACTTCCAGAGTGAATTAAGCAAGGTGTAACAAGTCCATGGGGTTTCCCATGGACCTGCACTCTGACCCTAGTGCAAAGTCTCCTGGGCTGGCAAGCCAGCCTTTCCCTTTGGGAACAGTGGCTCTGTGGCCTTAAATACTTAAGCCTGAATTCACATGCTGTGTCTCATTATGTGTGCTTTCCTTTAAAAACCCCAATTCTGAATGCCATGATTATGTAAAACCTGTAGCTTTCATTCATAAAAAGCAAGATTTTTTTTAACTGCTTGTGGATTTAAAATAAAGCTCCCAGGTAGGATCTGTAAAGGCTTAGAAACTAGAAGATAGATAATAATGAAAAATTCCTGTTGGTTGGAAGCCAGTCTCATGATTTTGGTCGGCTGACCTGAAATTTGTGAATGCCTGGGGTGGCAATGATTCAGAAGCCAGATTCTGTGCAGGCTGGTTGACAAACAAGTCACTGTTATTTTAGAGATGTGTCATATAAAAATGAGTTAAGATAAAGAATGCCTTCTGGAAACTTTCAGTGGACTTCACACTGTGTTGTAATCTTCTGTATCAAGTGGTCTTTCAACGCATCACTCTCTTCAGCTTACGAAGCCCTGGTAAGTGGAATAGAGAAACACAGAGATGTACTAGCAAGACAATGTCTGTTGCTTCTCCCCCTCACTCCTTAAACTAGAAGAGAAAGGTAGGCCAAATTCTGTAGCCTTTATGCAGGGAAATTCCCATCAACTTCAGTGGGAGACTTGGCTCAGTGAGAAGTACAGAAGCCAGCCCAAAGTTTGCATTATTTTTTTTATCATTAGGAAGTTAATATTGGATGTTCACAGACTATACCAAGGGGCTTTACAAAGGTGCCCAGTGGAGCAATGCCATGCCTGCAACTCAGTGGACTCTTGGCAAATTCCTGCAAATTCCAGCCTTCATGGTTTGTAAATCCTTACTTCATTGGAACATGTTTGCTTGAACGTGGCTTTAGAAATACAGCAAGTGCTGCTTGAACATACCCATAGTGCAGGCATAAACTGTGCAGCCCTTAAAACCTGTTCTTGGTGTGGGACAGATGAGCACGAAGGGTGTTAGTTCTGCAAATGAATCAGACTTAGCTCATCAGCAAGTGCCTTGATTTAATGAAGCCATAGCGTGTTAATGTTAACACTGCAAAAAAGCTGGAAAGTTGCGGGCATGCTAACTAGCTACAAGCGTTTAAAAGCCCAGGCATGAGCTCCTACTTGGCTATCCTGGCCATAATTAATGATGACAACTATGTTGGAAAAATAATTATTTTGCTTGCTTTTAAAGACAATTACTTGCTCAAGGCAAGTGAGGGGGTGGGATTTATGTGGCTGTAATAAGCATATGGAGATGGCATCTGCCCAGAAGAATATTGTAGCCACAGGATCTTTGTAATTGACCTGAGATTCCTTTGTTCTGTAGATACAATTTATGTATGTGGTCACAGACTAAAATGACCCTACTTGTTTTAGGGCAGGCTGTTTTTAACTGCTGAAAGGAGAAAAGGCAGCTTTTATCAGCCTGATCGGCAACAGACAGAAATTTCTCTCAGATCACTCTGTGGCCGAGGAGGTGAGGAGAAATCTTTTTAAGTGGGCACCTGAGTGCGTGCTCTTTCCATCTGATAAAACAGAACCCGGTGGTACGGCGGCAGGCTGGGCTGAGCCTTGCTGCAGTCATCTGGTATCCCTCCCGTGTCAGGGCTCGCATAGCACGGCAGCTTTTGCACAACGTGTGGCCACGCTGTCCTCTGACAGCCACCACGTTGGGCTGCAGAGCCCCAGTCCCCTTCCAGCCCCGGACCGGTTTTAGAGACTGGGGAAGGAGCTCCGGCTCCTCCATCGCCTGCCACCACCACACCGGGGGCTGGAGGGCATCTGCTCCTCGGCTCCTCCTTGCCCACCAGTCACGGGCTTCCCTTGCATGCAAGGGCTGTGGGAGCCATGGGGTCTTATCACGTAAGCTGTATCGTGTGTTTTAACAGTAAGGTGGAGTCTCGCTGCCTTTTTTCTCTTTGAGTTTCACGCTAACTTAGCCCAGGTGGGAAGTAACAGCAGAAAGTCCCCCAAGGCTGTAACTCAGAGGAAAATTCCAACATGTGGCCACGACTAACTGCTTTAATAGAAAGCAGCAGTTTTCTTGTCTGTTGCCCATCACTCCACTGTTCCTCTAAGGTGGTGAAATCCTCTTGGGCCACAGGAGAGAGAAAGGGAACCAAAAAACCTATATGCTGATCACTTATGCGCATTCGGAAAAATCTCCCTCTATCTTATTCCCTTTTTTAATCTTGTGGTGATTGTACAGAAGTCACAATTCCTTTCTTCAATTCCCATCTCTAAGATGGGAAAGATGATGCTGACTTTCTTAGTAAAGCATTTTGAAACCTGATACTGAAACTTGTAACAGAAAATGCAGTATTAAGAGTCTTAGGTGCTTTCCTCTGCTCTAGCCAGCCTGCTGCTGACAGCAAAGATTGCGTGTTCTGCGCGTGCTGCAGTCGGTCTCTGTTTTTGGAGCGCTGATATATAACAAAAATATTTAGACTTCATGCAGTCCCAGTTACATCTAGTCCCTCCTAAAAGTGTTACTACAGGAAGCAGAGTGAAAGCTGGTGAATGATACATTTGAGGGTTTGGATCCAATTTGGTCTGTTCTTGGTGTCTGCAGATTTTTGTCAGGATAGAAATTGTCATGATCCCTGTCTGTTCAGAGAGCCGATTGAGGAAAGCTATGCCTGAGCAACAGAATAATGCCAGAGGGTGAAGACTAAACAGTTCCCCCATCATGAAGAAGCAAGGTCTCAGGGTCCCTCAAAGTAGGTTCTGGCAACAGGAGGTGGGGAGTGGAAGCGAGAGCCTGTATTTCATTGCCCTGGATTAGAGAGAAATGTTTAAGTCCAAAGTTGTCTCTGGAAGTTGCAAGACTACCAGGAGAGCAACCTCTGCTTTTAGCTCCAAGGGCAGAGTTGGAACTGAGGCAGAATACGGGGTTACTGGAGCTGAAAGCAGTAAGTTTTTGTGCGAGGTCATTAAAGGGCCAGTTTGCTAGGTAGCTGGGAGGGATTACTGCATTAGTCTAAATCTGACCCTGTGTTAAACTGGCAGAGAAGGGAATTCCCTTGGGGTGNTTTTTTTTTTAATTTACTGTGAGCAAAAAGGCACGCTTACTTCAGCAGAAACTCCAGCCTGTCATTGTCTGGGGAGCGTGTTGGCTGGCAAAGAGGAAGCTGAAGGAGAAAGGGGATGTTCCAAGGGCTCTTTGGGCTTTATATCCTTTCCCATGTACCACACAAAGACAGTGGGAGGAAGTGGCATGAGGTTCAAGGATGAACTCTATGAGGAAACTGCTGAGTTTCTCCTTCAAAATAACCAGATTCTAGCATAAATCTTTGGTTTGGGTCTTTTGGAAGGAATGAACAGTGACAGAAAGCCCCCACCCCCAAGCTGTTTCTAGACATCCGTGGAAAGATTTGAAGAGCTGTAATTGTGTTAGACAAGGGAGAAGGTTTTGTCAGATTCTCTTATTTGATGACATGAGATTAGGATCAGGCATCATTTCCAGATTAAATACAGTGTAGACTGACTTTACCAGACCAATTCCTTCCCTACTCGCACAACATGGTGTCCTTCAGCCTTTGGAGGAGAGATGTGTTTCAGTTAAATATTGTCTGATCACAGATGGAGTAGATATGGAACTGCAGGATGTTTAAGGTTGGGAGGGACCTCTGGAGGTCACCTGGTCCAACCCCCCGCTCAAGCAGGGCCACCTACAGTAGGCACATGTACATTAATGTGTGCGAGATTGTTCCAGCTTCTGGAGCAGAAGGTCCTCCAAGGGCAGGACAGTAACTAGCTTGGCCCCTCAAGATCCATTCCAAGATCATCCCCAAGTCCAACCCCCAGCCTGCAGTGGTCCACAGGTGGCAATTGCCTGTCAGTGATGTGAGAAGAGAATTTGGTTTGGTGTGGTGGTACAGATGCAGTAACAATGGCCTCTATGGAGCATTACCAGATTTAGGAACACTAAACTATGGTAAAGTTTTTCAGATTGCTCACTAAATGCATTTTCCTTGAGTGTGGAGGAAACTTGGCTTTCCTAAATAAAATATTCGTGTGCTGACAACAAGTGATTCAAGAAAAAGCCCTGCTATTAGCTCTCACCCTGGTGGAGTGCAACCTAGTCTTCATTACAGAGTTATATATTCTTGTATTTTGTGAGAATAGTACTAGTCTCATTCAGATCACTTGCTTTGCTAGTCTAGAAAGCTGACTTCGAATCCAGTCATGCAAGAGGTTATAACCATTCTCCCTGGCAGGCAACTGGTTTACTCGCATCTCAGCGCAGTGATGGCTTGGCAGTGTCCCAAAGACTGGAAGCAGTAAAAGCCAAGAGCTGAAACACCCATGGAAATACAGCTCTTTTGCTTTTACACATTTTCCATGACAAGTCCCTGGGCTTTTAAGAGAGTGAGTCCCATCTTCTAGTTGTTACACACGAGAAGACTTGAGGCACGGAGAACCCGATGTGCCCAAGACTGCCCAGCCTAGTTTCTGGAATTGATCTTCATATTCCAAGGAATGAGGGTAGAGGGGTTGCCCGGCCAGGCGATACGCTGCCGTCGACTGAAGTAGAGGCAGATGACTGGGAGGAGCACTGACATGGGTAAATGTTGTTGCCACTAAATGTCCTATCCTAACTTTATGCAGTTAGAAAGGATATGGAGGCAGCCCCGCACTGCTTTACATTCTCCAGAGAGGCACCAGAAGCAACAAGAATAAGACTGAATTTACATGTCAGATCATCCTGGCTGAATAAAAGCAAGAGAGATTTTGGTGGTCTTTGGTCCTCAAAGCAGTATGGCAGTGTGAGGGAAAATAACCTGCCATAATGACAGTGTCAAATAGTGGGGTTAAGCACTTGTTCTCCTTGTAGTACCCACTGCCCACGAACATCAAAGATTTTTACAAGTGCAAACACTGGCGACATTGTCACCCCATTTGAAAGATAGGGAAACTGAGGCTTAGGGTAGTGGGGTAACTATCTGGAATCAAAACCTCCTGCTGATTTCTTTAACTGCTTAGCAAGGCTTCCTTTTTTCAGAAATGCATAGGAACGAAATCGGGGGATAGCCCAGTAACATGACATGTGGAAAGTGTATCACTGTAAACCTCTCTCTAGACAAGAACTGGTTAATAGAATCATTCCTTTTTGTGTTATCCAAACCTGATGGTGTTTTTCTCCTTCTCAACGTATTGTTGGTTGCTGTAGCAGCTGAGTAATGCAGAAGTTCTGCCTGAAAAAATGCTTCCTCCTTATATGATACTGTACATATTGTCATGGAAATTGTCCTCATTTCCCCCGAGCACACTTTAAATAACTTGAACAGCAGTGCTAATGAGCAGAAAGATATCTGCAATCCCCACCGTGCAACTTGACATACTTTATTCCACTCTGAATTCCCCTTGCTCATCATTGAGCATTTTAAAGATCTGGTATAATAATTTGCTTTCTCTCTTTGGTCCAGTCATTCTGCTCTTAGCACTTGGTAATAAAAGGTCAGCTTTGGCTGAAACCTTGGTGTTGCAGCCATGCCGTTTTTTACTGCTAAATATCTTAAGAAAAACAAGTGTCTGCGAAAGGGTAAGTCATGATATTTTTGGTGTGTTTAGTGTTGTCTGTTTTGCTTTAAATCACAGTAAAGGATTTATTTTGAATTAACAAGCAGTGGGAATGGGTCTATTCATAGTGCCGGTCGGTTAGCACAGGGGTTTTATTATGCTGTGCACACTTTTGGTTCAAGATACAGTGTATGTTATTATCTTGCATTTTACATTCACTAAAGCCGACTAAGCGAGAGAATGTTTAACCCTTTGAACATGGACCATATGTTTTGCACGGGGATGGAATCCCTAATGCAGAACAAAACAGAAGCAGAATGTCTGTGTGTATTTGTTTTTCCGGATAAGTTAGGTAGGCAGCTGGGTAATGCTCTAGTATTTTTCTTTCTGTTGACAAAAAGGAGAATTCCTTTTTCATCTACACTGAAATAATAACTTAAATAACACTGGGTGAAGAAATGCTCGTTCCCTCCTAGCATCTTTTGTATGCAGGGTGACCTGAGTGCATGCTTCCACAAAGATTTTTAGCTCGCTGTCGTGATGTTTGCTTACAGAATGGCTGTGGGGGCTTTTCCAGGAAACGGGATTGCTCTGCCTCCGAGCAAATACAAAACTGAGAGCAGTTTGCTTCTGCCACTATAAAAATTAACAATGTGGTAAACTCCTAATAGAGAAACACATCCCTTGTATTTTTCTTGTTCTGTTGCATGTGTCTTAGATGAAATGTATCTGGTCAGCAGTCCAGCATGGGTTCTGCATAAAGGAAAATTTCAGGGGTTGCTTGTAGCTGGGACGTGGAGCGATGGGGAGGATCTGACTTGCTTACCTGGCTAAGCGTTTGTGTCGCGCATTTTCCTCATTCATTTTTTGAATAGAAATTGTTTCTAAGGCGTAGCTAGAAGGTGGAATTGTAGGTTTCAATTGCAGGTTTAAAGTTGAAGAAAAGGTTTTGTGGAAATGCACATTTGTTTTCTTTAACCTACCTTTGTTTTTCCTGCTGGGTTCCTATTTAAAATGGGATTGCACAGCAAGAGGTAACAGTTGGGATGTGAGAAGTGAGTTAAGCTGACTCGTAGTCACTGGCACCAATTTCCAATATCTTGTTGAGCAAAATGTGTGCATGTGTACACAAATTTACACGATCATTCGTGAATTTTTAGGGATATAATCATGCCAACCAAATTTTTCTTAGAAAGATGGAGAGAAGATTATATTGGAATTCATTTGCTTTTGTTAAGTTGTTTTTCAGAGGTTTTTTTTTTTGGATGTGCATGCATGTCTATGCTGGTCTACAAGGAGGCATAGGATAATTTTTGCTCCCTCTTTTTGCTCTTCTGCTGAGGACGTGTGACTGGCCGGTGCCTCTCTCCCTCACCGCATGTGTCGCGACAGCGATGTCTTTTCTAGCCGGCTGCTGATGAAGGCACCTGCCTTACCTGCGCGTGAGGCAGGCGGTGCAGGACAGGGCCGGTCGTACAGCCAGGAGAAGGAAGGTGATTTTGGCAGGTGCAGCCTGAAGATAAAATTCCCCAGCCCTGATGTCTCTTACGACAGCAGGGTGTGTGCGTCCTGCTGAACACTGCCTATTTGCTGTGGGACGTTCCCTGCCCCTCTGTGCTAAGAAGCTACGATGTATTGGACACAACAGGGTGTGGAGGCTTGGAGCTCGGCGTTAGATGTCCGGCGTGAGTCAGTGTGGCTCCTAAAGGCTGCGATGTGAAGCTGGGGAACAGTCACTCGCTGCTCGCTGCTTTGCCTGGTGAGCTGTTGCTGCTGCTGCTCCGCTGCCGTTTGGCATCCCGGGGGCTGGCGTGTTCGAGGCGTGGCCTCAAGAAGCAGCGGGTGGGGGGCTCGCCTTGGTGGTGCTGCATCTGCTGGGAGCCATCGCTGGTGCCGCGGCGCGGGGGCTGTGACCTGCCTAGTCCTAGGGCTCAGCCTGGGGAGGGAGAACGGGAGGAGCAGGGAGTAGCTTGGTACCTGGCCTGTGCAAGGAACAGGGGGTGAAGGAGTGGTCATTTTTAAACCAGAATCAATGCAGGTATAATCTGGGTCTTTAACAGGTTGCTGAGGTAAGCTTAGCCAACAACAGCAACTAGCTGTAACTTTAGGGAGTCATTACCAACATGAAAATCTTCAGCTAACTGAACACCCCAAATAGATTTTCCCTAAAAGCATCTTTCTGGACCAAAGAGGGTAGAGCGTGTTGCCTTGCTGAACCTGCTTCAGCCAAAATCCTTTTGATTTGTGAAATCCATCTATCTGTCCAGAATATCTCTTGGTCCAGGCATGCTGGCAGGGCGGGGATCCTGCTCCCTTCTGAGCCCCTTTCTGCTCTGTGCTAACCTTTCCCCCCTGCTTCCAGGACAGCCCGGGAAGGGAAGGGGAGCGCCAAGGCATTGCGGCAGAGCCTGTGTGTCCGCGTGGGGAGCGCTGAGGTAGCTGGGCGGCCCCGTGAGCTGTTTGACATCTGTCTGTCACTAGCGTTGCTTTGAACAGGCTGGGCTCCTGTCAGCTTCTGAACCACTTTCCATCCGGTTACTTGAGGCGATCCCTTCCAGCTCCCTTCCAGAAGGCACTTCATTCGTAGAGCTTTTACTGTGATCTAAGTGAGGAGATTTCCATTCTCCCCAGTAAGTAAACGTGGTCGTTAAAAGGCATTAAATGATTACAGAGAGCCCTAGGCATAGCATCAAAAGTGTGGTTACATAAAAGCTGGAGTAGCCACAGGCTCCAGTGGGTCTGTCCCTGCTTGCTGTTGCCTTTGCCTGTGAACAGAGGAGCAAGAGCAGCGGTGTCTGTGTATGACCTCTGCCATAGGTTCAAACGGCCTAGGGCCAGGAGCTGGGCTGTGGGCAAGTTTGTAGCCAGAAATGCTGGTCACGTGGGAAAGAAAAGTCCCAAATTATCACTCCTGATTCAGCCTTAATGAAGGAACTTTCCCCAATCAATACAGGAAGTGGCAAGCAGAGCTGAGAACTAGGACGCAGTTCTCCAAAATCTTACTGCCTGAAATCCCAGGCAGCGCAGGGTTTGCTCTTAGCATTCTGGGCAATGTTAGTTCCAAGTTCTCTGAGGACTGTTTCTCCTTAAGTGACCTTTGGTCTCGCTGTGCTCCGTTTTCTCTCTTCACTAGTATTCTGGGCCAGGCTAGGATGCTTTTTGGATTCATTGTCTGCAGTGTTTTGTATTTTTGGTGGGGGAGTTGAGAGAGCTTTGGGACACCCCTGAAATAACACAGGTAAGCCAAAGCTTACCTCTGGTGAAACCTACAGCAGTGGCAGGTTCTGGAGAGACACAAGTGATGGCTCACTCATTTCCCCTGTCACCAGTTTTAAGCAACATCAAATTCCTAACAGGCACATCCCCCCACCCACATTAAAATGGTGAACAACATGTATTGCCTTCTGCAGCCCGCTGTTAAAACCAGCTGTTCTCGTAAGCCCTCCTACAATAACCCTTGTGTCTTCCTCTGGCCATTCGCTGAGCACTGGCTCAACACTACTCAAGCTGGGCTATAAAATGTCAGTCAGAATTCTCTCTGGTCTGGCAAGTCACCATTGATTTTCACCTGCCCCTTGGCTTCTAGTGGAGAAAAAGAAGTTTCAGCTCTGGCAAAGCCTTTTCCTCTTCAATTCAAAAAAAAAAAAAAAAAAAAAGAATAATAATTAGTAATGCATGTGTTATTGCCAAATGGCCCTTACTTTGCTGCAGCTGTAGATTTACAGGACTTCAAAGCTGGATGATTAAGGCGCAGTTTCAGTCTGTAGCCAAACAACCTCGACTTCAAAGGCAGGGGGTGTTCTTTAATGTTTGGGCTCGCTCTTTGAGCTCAGCGAACGGGGCTGCCGGGGAAGACGCCGCGTGCAGCCGCCGAGCGATGCGGCTGCCGCTCCCGGGGGAGGCTGCCGGCCGCTGCCTGAGGAGAGCAGCGCGCACCCTGGGACCTCGGGTGCCTGCCGGCTGCTGCCGGGCCCCTCTGCGCCTTGTCGAGCTGTAAGGCTTTCGGTGTGTGCTGTTGATGTGCTCGGAGCTTCTCTCTCGGGGGACCCCCTGGGGTGGCCACGCTGGAGGCAGGATTTGGGCCTGAGCTCTGTTGCCTCTCCTGCTCCCTTCTGTCTCTGCTGGATTATTTTTCTCCTCTGATGTGATCGCAGTGTGGATGGTTTTATGTGTGTTAGGAAGAGGCTTTCTCAGTGAAAGGAAGTGTTCAGTCCATACAGCCTTGTGGTTTGAGGGAAACGGGGCCAGGACTGGAGGTGAGGATGCTCTGCACCTGACGGTCACGTTGAGAAGGAGCCCTCGTGATTTTGTTCTTATGTTAATGCTTCATCCAGTCAACCATCCCTCACCAGTTCAATCTAGCTGGGCCGGTGGGCAGGGAAGAGCAGCTGGGTAACTCCATCACTTGGGGGGACCTAGGAATTACCATGGAAAGCATTATTTTCCAGGAACATTTCCCCAAAGAGGAATCGGTCTAAAAAACCCTGCAAATAAATTCATTCCGTACCTTTGGGGTGCAGCGAGGTGCGCAGATGCGCTGTGGTGGGGTACCTGGCAGCAAAGCAAGGAGCTCTGGCCGCAGCTGAGCCTGCAGGCAGCCTGGCTCCTGGCTGCGCACTCTGCTCGGAGCAGCCGGCGGCCGCAGGGAGCGGTGCCCCGGCCTCCACGGGCACGGGGACGTGAAAGGAGCTGGCAGGGCCCCACGGAGCCGCGTCTGTCGTTCGGCAAATGGCCGAACCGCGACCACGTGGCTCTGGTGCAAACCTCCCTCGCTGGTATTAAAAGCTGAGTGGAACTGGGGCTTTATCCAACCGGTATCTAGGAGTCTGTGGGATCCAGGCCACTCTCTCCACAGGGCTCCGGGATTCAGCAGCCGGAGAGGCCGGCGCTGCCAAGAAGCGCGGTGCTCGAGAGGCAGAGTTGGCCAACACGCCGCTGCGCCTCTCAATGAGCCGTGCGTGCGCTGCTGCGAGCGCGGTGACTTCAGCTCGCCGGTCGAAGCTCTCCAAATAGAGGAGGTGCCAGGCGACCACTGGGGCTGCTGCGTGCAGGAAGGGCTTTTCGAGACACAGTACACTCCCAATTTCTAATGTGGCTTTCCTATTTCGAGAGCACTGCTTTGGTGAGTAAGTGGCCCGCTTTCCATCCTGTGCTGGGGAGCAATCTTCACGCTGTTCAGCTTGTTCTGTCTCATTCTTCGCTTTCTGCTTTCTAGGACTGGCGCTGCCTCTGCAGTTGCACACGACAAACCTTCCAGACAGTATTTCTTGCTTTATGAGGATCAGCATTTGATTAACCCAGGGTGCCCGGAAGTGGTGTATCTGTTTTTCATTCCTGACTCGGCTAGTCACTAGCCAGTACCACACTGGAAGTCATTTCGCGTCTCGTATCTCAGCTCTACATTGGCATGTAGGAATTTTGCACTGTGGAATTTGAAAACTGTTTTTTAATACAGAGAAGGCATTTCCCCACTAACGCACAGGAGAACCTCGGGAAGTAATTTTAACTTCTCTGTGCCTGTTTCCCCTTACTTAAAACTGAAACACTACTTTTTAGTTCTGTGACAAGTATATTCCAGCAATGCAACATCTTTGTTTTCTTTTATTTATTAATACCTAAAGCAAACTCCGAAATCGCTTTCACTTGCATGTCCTTGTTATAAGACCATTTGCAGCTGCTGTGATGTTATTGCTCCTCATCTGAAAAAGGCAGTCTAAGCTGGGTTGGATATCTTTCATGGGACAGATAAGTAACAAAACTGGACAGGAGGAAGCCGAGTCTTGGCATAAGGTACATGGTATGAAGAGCTATTTTTACTGTCCGTCTCCTTTTGAGAACCAGACTTTGCTCGTATTTAGACTTTAACATGGACAGGTCTAGAACATCTGCAAACATGGGAGCATTTAAGTCTTACAGATGTTTTACTGTATGTATTTGCATATATGCATACTATAATCATTTTTTTATAATGCTTTTGTGCCTAGCTGCCCTGATCACCTAAGTTAAATTAAACAGGGGAAAATAATTATCAAATCTCCTCTCTGGAAGGCCGTGTCTGTTTTGCATTCGCTTGCAGTCTGGCTTCAGAGATCATGGGTTGAGGTCTCTTAAAGAGAGGCAACTGGATGGTACGGCAGAGACCAGACTGGCAAGGCAATGCTTTACTGATAGCTATGGGTTCTTGCTTTCACGCTAGGAAGCATTTAAATAAAAATAATGGTAAAAAGCAACCGTCTGTGTCTTTAAAAACTAGTTGCAGTCACAAGACATGCAAGCTTAAAGCTCTGTTATTTTTTCCCTTCTTATTTTAGATTTGTATGCCCTTGTAGGGGCTTTCAAATTCACCTGCTTGCTCTCAGTAACACATGGGGAAGGGAGGAGGTGGCGATTGCCACGGTCCCCCTGATCCCCTCTGTTACTGGGGCCCCTCTGACTGGGGCTCAGACAAAACACAAAGCCATCAGGGATTTTTTCCAGTCTTGCAGACCACTAAACCAAATGGTTCTTCCATTTCCAGACCTTGTCTTCCCTGGCTCCCTGTGTACCATAGCTTCACTGCAGATACATAATTCATTGTATGGAAGGCCACTGTTTTAATGTAATATTAAAGAGGCGGCAGCTCAGCAGGTGTCCCCAAGGTACAGAAGGCAGCATGCTGCTGGCAGCAGCTGCTGGCTTCAGGCTTATCAAGATTTCTTTGTTTGGAAACAGAAGCTGGAAGGCTTTTTAATATACCACGTCACTGGCTGAGCAGATCCCTGCCTTCTGGCTGTTATCCTGCTTTTGACCGCAGAGACAAAAATTCTTACAGCATGCTGTCTGCAGTGGCTGCACAGTCTGTGCTCTCGGGAAGGAGCAGGGTGAGGAGGAGGCCGCTCACAGGGCGGCTGCACCCTCCTGCCTGTCCTCGTTCCTCTCGGTGCACCAGCAGGGCTCAGTGCATCTGTGGGGCAGGCCCACTGGTGCCAGCGTTGTCACAGTGGGCTTTCTGCTCCTGTAAACATAAAAATACCCAAATACATTGCCTAGAGAGAGCATTTCAAGCAATTACACTGCTATTCCACCAGTCTCATCCAAGTGCTAGATCTCTGTGACCTAAATCTGTGTAATTAGATCTGATTTTTATAGTTAATGTCACTCTGGCAAAAGCAGCCAAACTGGCAGCCCCGGAGTTTGAGTAGTATATTACAACATGCAGCGTGCGAGGCTTTGCAGTTCCTTGAGATAACAGCTCTGTCATCTTCTGTGCTTGGGTGCCATGAAATATACATAAAATACTCTGGTGGGGTTTCCCCAGAACATGTGGGTCCTCAACTAGCATGTGTAACAGCATGTGGTAACCCTGCCCATCCCTTTACCTGGTACCTGATTCTCAGCCTAGGGAAAATTCCGCCTCTGACTTGTATGGCTCTATGGAGACTTTTCGTAAGGGAACATTTCTTGTAATAGAGATAATTCTGGAGTGTAGATACAGACTGTGGCCAGCCAGGGTGAACATCCATGCTGCAAATCTGCTCTCATGCCAGAAGAAAGCTGCACTATCACACAGTTGCTGTGTGTACCTGTGTGAGACTTCAGGACCTGTGGGGCACGTTCCCGTGACTTGTAATGTCTCCCTAACATTTGTCTCCTTTGTGTGCTCCTTTGTGGAAATTCTTAGTTTGCCTTGTTACTAAACAGAGCTGCTTTTGCTGCGACTATGATCCAGCTTTGGTCAGCAGCCTTTGCTTGAAGCACGCCAAAGACCTGTTTGTCTGTTGGCACTCCTGCAATCCATGTTTTGGCTGATAGGTGGCATAAATTGCTGCAAATTAGGAAGAAGTGTGAGATGGTTTGGAGGACCTTCTGGCAGCATGTTTTAGCTCTTAGTAGGTGTCAGCACGCTTTGCTAAGAGATTGTACGTGCTGGCATAGTGGAGAAGAGGTTGCTGATCCATTTTTCATATGTAAGGGTTTCCATTCAGTTACCTAACCGTTCCAGAGAAAACCTACCAGCACAGAGCCCTCAGACAGAAGTGATATGGGAAGACCAGCAGAAGTTCAAGGATTTCTGCATGAAGAAGGCCACTTTCCTGGAGTTTGCCCAGCCCACAAGTACTGACATAGCCAGGGAAGGCCACACCAGCCCAGAAGCAGGTTGCTTTTGTCTGGAGGAGCTGGACAGCAACAGATCAGTGGCCGATGGCTTTGGTGTCCATGAGCTTCCTGCACTTGCAAGGCAATGCTTGAGGCAGTCCTGCCATCTGTGATGAAGAATGTGAATAGTCCCAAACTATAAATGTGCTTTTACAAGCCGCTGTCCTCAACTGTGCTGTGGCTTCTAATGGTGCGCATCTGAGCTTTATTGTGCCTTTACAATGTAAAGGTGAATATGTGAGGTGGTAGAAGAGGCAATACCTATGCACAGGTCTTTGGCCTCACCTGCAGAAGGCATACAAGCATCGAGATGGGATGCAATGGAAGGGTGCCTCTGTAATATCCCGGTGTGCTATAATGGCAGTGAATGCCGCAGACAGGGCTTCCACTGGGAAATCCACTGAGTCTTAGAGAAAAGCAATCTGTGCAACGCTCCCTTGAATTCGGTGGGAACAAATCCACCAGCTGAAGACATCTTTCTGGATGAGTTGTTTACATACCAGGCTCTTTTCATTTCTTGTTGAAATCATATCTAAATCAGCATGTTTTTGAAAAGCGAGGTTACATCTGCTAATGATTAACCACTTCAAAGGAACTTTTATGGACTTTTTGATAATGCTGTTAACTGGGATGAATTTGTCCCTTGCCACTGGGTAGAGAGATGTAGAATTGATTTTTCTAAAGCATTGTTCTGCTAGCAGTTCACTGACAACTGTCCTAAAGCACAAAGATTTGAGGCCCCTGCTTTGTGCAGCAGCATAACCTCAGTTCCATTAGCCATCCCCAGTTGTGTTCTGAGGGGCTGCAGTGCTTAGCCCCAGTGACAAGTACGAGTTGTCCTTTTTGCCAAGCAGCACTATGGCCACACAGTGCTGTGTACCACGGTCAAGTTTAGAAGATTCATTGGTTAACCAGTGCATAGCCAGATACAGGAGGGGACTGCTATAAAACTGCTGTTCTGTGAAACCAGAGCAAGCCTTGGATCAGAATATCCCCGAGCATTTAAATTATGACTTAGATCAGTAGTACTACCATCTACATTGTCTCCTCATTAATTTGGGCAAGGTTTTTTCCCCACATTTGTCAACATTTTACAAAAGGCTTACAGTATATATTCTTTTGCATTTCAATTCCTTTCCTGAGTTAATGCAACAAATAGCTTCATTTTTGTGAAAACAAAGTCTGTAAGTGTTGAGTCCTTAATGATGGTCCATGTATTTGCTGCTGCCAAAACTGTGCTTGTAAAGCTTCAGTCACTTCACTGAAGAAAATAATAATGTTTGTAATTGGTTGGCTTGAATTTCTGAAGAACTCTGTATTCAGTCTACAAAGAATCGGAGTCTTTACAGGCTTAGCTAAGAGCGCTGCTGTCTACAGCTGAAGCTGTCCCAGCTGATGGTTTCACCTCAGTTCTCCTTCGTTCAAAGTCCAGAGCTTTGACTAAGATGGCAGCCACGTCGTCTTTGAAGATTCCCTCGCTGTATTTTTAAGTTTCATGGTGGAGTTAGGTGCAGGGGAAAGAAAAATTGGGCTTATGAGGTGTACAGGGGAAGAGAAGATAGTTGTAGTGAGACTTCTTTGGGAGGCATGGGAGCCACTTTGTTCCTGTCAGTGAGCACGCCTGGAAAATGTGAGCACAACGGTGCCAGAAGAATGCAGAAATTGGGTATTATCTTTCTGGTATGAAATTTTCAAAGAAAAATAGATCAGATTTTGCTGTTCTGATGTTGTGGTAACTCGCTGCTCATCAGGATTTAAAATTTCCCTCAGCTCTTGTCTTCAGTGTTAAAGATTTGAAGAAATTTATGAGGGCTAGAAAATTGCTTGTGGTTGCATGGTAATGCATAAAAATTATCCAGTCATTTTCATTCAGATATTTCAAAGCACGAAGGATCATCATCTTTGGTCAGGAAGGAATTTCCTCCCTTATAATAGTGTGTAAACATAACCACAGTTGGAATACATAATTTGATACGTTCCTCAGAAGTGTCTAGCACTTGTTGCTTTGGAGAACCACACTGAACCATGTGACCTGCTTTGCACAGATGTGCAACTATTTTCTGAGTCTTTTGTGTGTACATTTGTGATCTTTTTGTACCCTCAGATTGGTGGTTGCCTTGTTTCAGATATGCCTCCTGCAACGTGCCTTGCACGCCTTCTGCCAGCGGGCTGGCCTGAAGCACCTCCATCCGAGCGCGTGGTGTCTGCTGGCCTCAGAAGAATTCACTTCCCCTCACTCCAGGCCAGAGAACAGTGAAATGATCAGGAGGTTTGCGTAGCCTGGGCAGCTGCATGCTTCATCACTTGTAAGGGTTGAGCTCATTGCAGTTTTTCTAGATTTGGAATAAATTGAGGAAAGGCTGCAAGGGTCAGTTTTCTGCAGTGGGAGAAAGGAATATAAGGGAAAGCAGCCTCCTGCTGGTACAAGGCTGCCCTTGTAACATGCTGGGGAAAAGCTTTGCAGCCTTTTCTTCCTCCCCCTTGTTATCCGCACTTGCCATCACCACCTCAGATTTGATTTTGTTGCAGGACTGGGGTGGGGTTTTTTTTGTTGGTTTTTTTTTTTTTTTTTTTCAGGGGAAGAAATGTCTTTTCCTTTTCTTTTTTCTAGGACATCTGTACAGAGGGACGGAAGTTGTCTTTCTGTTGTTCTAAGACAGACAGTTCATGAGATGAACGGCTCTTTAAGAGCTGGTGACATCAGACAGATTTTGAAGGAAGGGTTTGTGCAAATGGAAGAAGCTGAACCACAAATATGCCTGGGCTCCCAACACCTTCTTTTCCAGTAGGAACTTTCATTTTCCAGTGAGAGGCTGGTGCCAAGGCACCAGATACTTGTTGCTTGGCAGGCAAACAATGTTAGTATCGGCAGAGGCAACCCTGTACCCTAAGTTGGTCTGCTTTGTCAGCAGGTATTGTTTTAAGACACAGTGACCGTGCTGCTGCGTGCTGAGAGGCCCACCTAACAAGCTCTTATTTCTGCTGTGATCCAGGTTTGGAAGTGAACATGCTCGGTCTGCACAGTAATTTCCTATCAGGAAATACTGTTTGAGGCAAGCCACAAGGGTTTAATTGATTTGAGCAAACTGGCACTTATTTGACAGTCTAACCCCTGAAGCATCCTTGGAGATGATCAGAGTGCAGGTACTCCAGCATTCCCACTCAGGATGAAACATGCAAGTCGCTGCAGAGGCAAAGTGGTGTCATGCTGCTCCCAGCAATTGGTGGTTTAGTAGTTGCTCCTCGTGTTAATTATTGTTGATCAATTCCTATTTGGAATGGTTCTTCTGACTTCCTAAACCATCTGTGACTATGTTGGAGAGATTTCATTATGTGCTGCTAGTTAGTAGAAGCCAATACAAACAAATCTCAAAGCAATAACAATACCTCTCGTTTATAGGGATACTAAACAGCTGGGGGCATGTTTCACAGGCTCCTGAAACCTCTCTGGCTGGGGAGCCAGCATGATCTTGGTAATGGCTGTTCCTTTTAGGGAGCAAAGTAATCGTGGGCAGAAGCTGGAGGGAATGGTGCTTGAGGAGCTGCGTTGGTGCAAGGGACATGTTACATCCTTGAAAAAAATAACGTACTTATAGCAGTTGCATATTATATCTGGGGCCACCTCAACTCTAAATATTGGGTGCTGCAGTAGAGATGGCCTTCCCGTAGCTGTGAATTCAGCTAAGCTAAGTTAAGACTACGCTGGCCACCTTGAGCAGCACACCCCAGGTGGCATAGCGGTCTCCTCATGCAATTTCCGATCCTTGAAAATAAGGAGGCATGAGAGCATTGGAGTATGTTTGCAACAAATGTATTTTTAATACCAGAAGTTAACTTAAAAATGTCTGAGCCTTTTTTGTTTTTTTTTTACTGAAACTTCTCACAGTTCAGCCTAAGGCAGATAAAGCACATAAAAAAAAAAAATCAGCTTAAGTAGACTTAAACATTACAAAGCGCTGAACAAAAGCAGATTTTATAAACAGGGGTTTAAGGTGGCATTTATGTACACTGCTACTTGCTCATCCTTTAAAAGCACCTGAAATTGTCCTTCTTGCTTCCTTTTATCTTGCATCGTTTTTTCTGTTTGCCGTGGCTCTTGGCTAGTGTGTGACATCAGTAACAGCATAGGGCATACCTGGAGTATGGGTTTTAGTTTACTTTCAAGGTTTGGGTTCATTTGAAGTGATCAGTAGCATTAACCAGTTCCTCAGTTTAATAGGTAAGTCTAGAGTAATACAGATGGTGTATCAAGAAAGGAATCTCCAGGCAGGAGTTAAAATAAAACAAACAAAAAGTCAAGCTCACCTGATACAATTTTTTTTTTTAATGTATAAAAGGCCAAAGATTAAACCAAATCTTCATTTATTGCTTATACTTTTAGTAATTGTACACTTGATCCTGACAACTGAAACAGAACACTAGCCTTAGGTTTTTAAGAGTTTTCTGCAGCCTGTGTGTCAGTACAGGAAAGCTGTAGTGTCTCTGTTCATGTTAAGTCTTGTCAGAATTTTTGCATAAGAAGCCACGATTCTGAGGTCTAATCTCTTTGGTGTTCCTTTAAAGCAGTTTAATGGCATCTGAAATTCACAGAAGTACTGGTCTGAAACCACAGAAGATATGGGGGGGAACAGATCACAGGGCCTTTGGATTAGTTTATAGGTGGCAATGGCTTTAGGCTGTTAGCCTGCCTTTGCGTTATTCTGTGGGAGAAGGTCTAAGATCTGAGATCTAAAAATCACTTAGGGACTCATGAAAATCCTCTGCTAGAACTTTTAAAAATTTGATCATCTTCTACTTGTAACTATCATTAAACCTGTGGGATTTAAAAGCATTTAAGGAAATTAGGCATTCATATTTGATTGGAAAGTCAATGACAGTTTAGTGCACACTTGTAAATTCTGCCCCATAAAAATTTCAGCCATGTCAATTTATGAGCTGGACTTGCTCTGTACAATAAAAGGTATTTAAGATTTCATTTTTCTCATTGCCCCAACCAAGTAAAAGCTGAACAATTAGAATTCCCTCAGACTGATTCCAAAGTGGAAATAAAACACCCTTCACCTACAAAGGTGCGTGTTTCTTTAGAAAAAATTGAACTGAAACAGAATAAATTGGTTTTGATCTAAAGCTTGTTTCTTTTATTTGCATGCTGTGTACTACTAAAACCCCAAACTTTATTTTTTCTTAATTTTGTAAGCTTTTTAAAATGTGGTCACAAATTTACTGTCAGCTTCCAAATCAACTTCCAAATTGGATATCCCATATATACATATATCTATGTTTGTATATATGGATACAAATACAAAAAAAAAGGCAAGCACACATCGCCATTTACTGTACTGCTCAATTCCTCTGTCATTCCCTTGTATATCCTGTCAATTTTCCCTGATTTCTTTCTTGTCACTCCTTGTCTCTTTGTTTTCTTACTGCTTTTCTGAAGTAGTCTAACTGGAGCATTTCAAGAGCAGTTTGCTATTCCCAGAAAGTTTTTCCTTCTGTTAAAGAATTGTCCGGGGAGGGGGGGGGAGCAGAAAAGAGGCAGAGTTAATACTGGGTGTACCAAAATTTAAACTGCATGCTTCATAGGGCAGGTTAACCCCAAATTCCAGTATGATAGCCTAGGTCTGTCTCTAGCATTCGTGATCTTAGGAAATCTGGGGGCAGGGCAGGGGAAGAAGAGGGCTCAGGACAGAGGGTTGGCATTAGCCAGAATCAAAGGCAAAGACTGACAAAGTGGAGTGAGGTTTCAAGTGACTAATCCAAGAACTCTTAATGACCTTTTGCTCACTTGCTAATATTTCTTTTGTCTCTTTCCATAATCCAAAGATCAAGGCTATCATTGTTTCTTGCAGTGCAAAGAAAGATTCCCTCAGTACAGCTGCCCTTCACCTTGACAGAACTCATCTACCTCATTTTTCACCTTCTTTCGTTATCAGGGAGATCTTAGAGCCCTGGCTCTGATCCTCACCTTTAGGACAATCATGAAGAGCAGGTCAGGGAACATGAATCATTGCAGTTGTTCTTTTCAGCTGCTGGGTGCTAGTTTTTGTCCATTTGTCGAGATCTTTGTTGCTGCTTGTCTGCAATCAAAGGATTCAAGTCACTACTTGCTTTAGTACTGAGGGCAAACGTTATTTGGGCCTTGACTTACCCATCCACCAGCACTTTCATAATCCAGCCTTGGAACTGCCGTTTGCCTCCCCACATGCTGCAGCAGCATGCGCGTGGCCAGCTCAATTTCACCCTTACTGGAAACACCACCCCGCTATCCACACCAAAGCCCTGCGAGCATGTAAATATGTACACATACACAAGCATTTGTAGTTGTGTAAATTTTCAGTGGAGGTGATATAATGACAATATACAAGCACATCAGTAAGCAGAACTATGTAAGATATGGGGGAAAGGCAAACCAGATTGGGGGGGGAGGGAGGGAAAAGGTCTGAACAAAAACCAAGCTGCCAGCTTCAGCAGAACCTGACAGCAGCTTCACTTGGGAGTGTAAATGTTCCTCCTTTCACACACCGTGGGGCAGGAACATCTCCTGCTTGGAAGTCCAGTCCTGCTCCCTCTGAACTTCTGTTTCTATACAGAGAAAGGGGCTGTAAGGCTTAGCCCCACAAATGTTGCTCTTCTGAAGGTTAAGTTTGTGTGAATAAAGTTCAAGGCAAGAGAACACTTCCAAGGTTTCCTCATTGCAAACAGCTGTTATAAAGGGAGAGCTGCGACTGGAGAGCTGTTCTGGGTTCTTTGCGCAGGACCACGGGGCAGGACAGGTACGCATGGCATAATGGCCGCCTTATGCTTCGCGCTTCCCAGCGAATGCATACCAGACTAAGGATGGTCATGAAATGAAGAATTTCCAGTAAACAGGGCTTTGAAGTATGGATTTCGATGTCCGCTGCTGTTGCAGTGCTCTGTCAGACCTTCAGCGAGTTACTTAGCCCCAGCCTTTCGCTGTTTGATCTTCCACGTTCTGGGCCTTGGAGAGAGCTGAAAGAAGGACTCAGGAGGGCTTAGGAGGGGCACGCTGCTCTGAGGTGAACGCTCGCAGCTGCCATCAGCGGCAGGTGGCTCTGAGGCCGTACCAAATGCAGTTACACAAAGCACTGGAGCAGACGGCATACGGGAGCAATTCTGCCAGCTTTAACTGGTCTGGGCCTGGAAGAGGGAGCATTTGTGCTCTGCAGCTAGCAGCCTGCAGCTATTCTGTTCCCTCGAGGTAAAGATAGCTACCCGTGTATATAAAGCAACTTTACACTGGTACCTTGAGGCGAGGGTGGGAAAACAGTGATGTCTGCTGAGATCTGCAGCCCTTGTGGTGGTGAGCAGTAACAAAACAAGACCCTTAATCTTCCTAGGCCATCGCATTTAGTGTGCACTCACACGGTCACCATCATGTTTCCTAGGCTTGAAGTCATTCGCTGTTTCTGTACACCGGTGAGGGAGGCAAGTAGTGCTGCCGGCGTGTTTTATGGATAGAGGTGGAACCCAGCGCGTCTCATCTGACACGCTGCGAGCCTGTGGGGGGCAGGTGGCTGAAGGCAGGGGGCCCTGGTCACGGGTTAATGCTGAAGCTGCTGGACTACTCAGCCCCAGAGATAAGCCCCCTGCTTCTGACACGTGCATTGAGGTGCTTGCACACTGATCATGTTTGCAAACAGTTTGTTTTCCTCTGGTGTGGTGCGGGGAGTAACTCTGAGCAGAAGGGCTGGGATGTCTGCCCCTGGCAATCCTGAGCTAAGCAGAGCTGGTCCCTGAGGGCCAGTCGTGTTTGTATGGGAGTTTGATTAAAGATGAGTGAGAAATTCTGTTCAAAGGAACGGAAAGCCCTTGTCTGTGTTTAAAATCATTAGCAGACTGTTCCTTCCCGCTGTGGCACGGAGGGGCCAGAGCCCTGTTTGATTTGTGCAGCGGCAGCAGCGCTCGTGCGCTTCGGGGCTGGAGTCTCCCCGCTGCTCGGGGTGGGCTGCGGCTCCCTTCAGGGCAGAAGAGAGGTTTGAGCGCAGCATCTGTCTGTGAGCTTCATATCACTGCGATGGGCAAAATAAAATTCTGTATCCAAACGTTTCTAGGTAGAAAGGTTTAAAATTGTTTTCCAGTTCCTAAAGACCAGTATGTTTGAATCCATACAGTGTTTGTATTGCCAACTCACATCTGAAACCCAGAACAAGGTCCTCTTTTGTGGCTGGGCCCAGAAAAGAAAGCAGTTGTGAATTTCTGGTAAAATTTGGGATTTCTAAAGAAGGTATAGTGGAGCAGGGGTGTGGTTGGTTGGTTGGTTGTTTTAATAAGATCTAAATATTTGGATTTATCTGTTTCTCATTCTTGTGACTGCTAGGAGTTGGGTGCTACAACAGCACAGAGATGCATCTGAACCCCGCGCTTTAGGGAGCTCCCATTCTGCTTGTTGCCTTGGTGACATGGTAAAAGGAGCCAGCAGTGTGTGCAAAGGAACAAGATCAAAAAGTCCTAAAAGAAAAATTGTTTATAGGTGGGTCTGCTTGCTCTGCCACTGCTTATTCATCTTATTGCTAACATACGAGGCTTTCTGTAAGAAGCCATTCTGAAGCACATTCTGGTTTCTACACCGGTGTCTCTGCGTGGAGCTGTATTTATCTGCTTGTACTCTTGTGGCTGGTCAGTGCTGACTCTCCCACAGGCAGCTTGTAGGATCGTGACCTTGCTCCTATTTAAAGTTTCAGTGGGAGAAAGCTAACCACAGAGGAGCTGTATGTATAGTTTTTGGCAGCTTCTCAAGCCTAGATTCTGCAGCATGTAAAGGAATCTTTTTTCCCATCCTGTTTTTCTTTTTGCAGACTCTAATAGAAGTATAAATATTTTTTCCTAAATGCTTGCATGAAAAATGCCTAGGAAGGTTTAGAGGGCAGCTGGCTGGTCCAAAGTAACATCTTAGGGAAGGGGAGTTGTAGTCAGGTCCCTGTGGTACAGTGATTCAGGGGGAAGGTGCTGAGACACCACTTCTGCAGAAGTTCGGTTGGATGGAGGCTTCATCTTTCCCTGCTTGTTATGCTTCGTATGGCAATCTTTGCATGCTTTGGTTCATCTGTTCTCGCTAAATTTGCGGTCAGTAGCTCATTCTGAACTAAGACTCTGCTCTCTTCTTATCCTTCATGGCTTGGGTGGGCAAGACCTCAGCTGGGTCCCTTTGAATTTAAGAACAGGATCTGTGTTTTATCTTGACCTAGCTCAGTTGTTTGCTGGCAGTGTGGCCCTTACAGCGCATGTGCTTATGAATGCATGGATGCTCTCGTATCCTAAAGCAGAGCTAAGCAGCCCATTTTGCAAGACCAGGATATATCAAAATCAACCGGCAGCTACAAATGCCTCAACTGTAAGGTTTGTAGTTGCTATGATGAAGGTAACCATAATAATTGTTGGTAATAAAAAAAATAAGGCTTTAATGCTAAAAAAGAAACCGCAGGGATAGCTGGAGGTCAGCCAGAAGGATGCGTGTCTGACTGCCTGGGGTGAGAGCGGCAGCGTAGTGCTGCTTGGGAGCGAAATAAAATGAAGAGGTGCCCGTTGCAGGGTGAGTTGAGTCCTTGAGGGCTGGTGCTCAGCTGCCCATCTCATTTCACTGCAGTATTGAGAGCACTGAAGTTGTGTCACTCAACCAGGACTACTGGAAAATGGGGTAAAAAAAGGATTCTTGAGAGCAGGAGTGAAGAGAGACCCTGGAGAAAGGCCTTCCATGACTTTGGGCTCTGTAGGTAGAGAAAGGAGAGCTGGAAGAAATGAAGAAATGAGTTTTTGGAGTGTTTGGGCTTGGCAATGCAAAGACACGGTAACCTGTCAGGGCCTGGTGGAGGGCCAGAACCAAACCACAGGCCCAGGGTTGCCTCCTGCTCCTGAGTGCACAGCGGAGCTGGGGCACAGCTTGGTGTTTGGTGCCTACCTCTTGCAGCTGTCCTGCTTCCTATATCTTAGGGAATATGAATCATTCACTAAATTCAAAATGGGAGACTGTCTGGGAGAATGCTGTGAAGAAAGAATCAGCATCCGGATATGTGTGGGGAAAAAAGATCCTGGCTTTCGTTTCTTAAGCTGCGTGCCTAGTCCCAGTCCTGAACGGCTGCCTCGGTTTCCTTTGGTCTGTGAATTGCCACAAAGTCCTTCCTGACACACGTCACACATGCAAAAAGCCCTTTTGCTTTGCAGAACAGCGCGTGCTCCATGGGTGTTTCTAGGCCAGGAAACAACGAACAGCAAGAAAAAGCGCTTTCTTGGCTTGCAGGCAGCTTCCAGCTTGCTCCTTTCTCCTGATTAACGAGGGTTTAGAAGGCACACGTTCTGTGCGTAAGTCAGTTCTGTGGAAACCACCACATGCCGTCGTCCTGCTCTTTATCTCCGAATTGCAGCAGCCTGGCGGCCCTGGCTGGCCCCCAGGTGCTGAGGCGTGGAGGCAGCAGTGGCACAGCGGCTGGGTGTCACCTCAGCAAGGCCGTGGGCGGTTGCTGTGGTGCTGGAGGAGCTCCAGCCGCCGGGGCTGCAGCGGCGGTGCTGGGCAGGATCAGCAGCCTTTTCAGCCAGGCTGCTCCTGGGAAGCTGGTACATGTTTGTGTGGCCTCACTGGGCTGTGTCCAGCTCTGGGACGTAAAACGAGGGGTGAGGGAAGATTTAAACTGACTGAAGCAAGCGCTGAGCTAAAAAGAAAATGGGAATAGAAAGGTAAAAGTGTTGCAAGGCTTAGAGCATCCTCAAATGGCAGGTGTAATAGAGCGGCTTGAGTGCACCTGGTATTCTGGTCAGTACTTCCTGGGATATTGCACGGCAACATTAATGGCTCCTAAAGTTCTTGTTTCAATTGGGAGAGTCAGATTCGTATTCCCAAGTCCTAACTTCTGCTCCAAAACATTGCTTCTGGATTGGATCCAAAATCAAAATGGGTTTCTTCCTATATCAAGACTATAAATTCCCAGGAACTTGAGCAAAGTAGATGATCTTGCAACTTCTGCATCTCAAACGCTGAATTATCCTATGATTCCCTTGCCCCCCCCTTTTGGATAATAATCTCTCAATACCTCAGCACAGGTATGTGAAATTCATTTTGAGCTCCTCCTGCAGGGTCTTACAGCCCGTGATCTCCCTTTGCTTATTGCTGGGACAGCAGGCACAACATCTCCAAGTTCCCACACTGGAAATGCATATTTTTTACTTCAGCTTTGAAGCGTTATCAACGTGCTTTGTGGGTGCTGCAGCATAGGAGTAGGAATTGTGTGTAAAACTGCTCAATTAAAATAATCATTTGATTATTTTGCCCAGAATTTTGGTGGTTTTAAATATTAGTTGTTCTCTTCTGAGCTAGATGCTAAAAGAGATTTGTGTTTTGTCTTTCAGGTGGTGCAGGGGACCGGGAAAAGATGCCTGTCAATCATGAAGCTTTCCTGCTTATGGCTAATTCCCAGAATGAAATGGAAGATTGGGTGAAAGCCATCCGTCGGGTTATATGGGCTCCATTTGGTGGAGGTATTGCAAATAGCTCACATGCACATAAATTAAAACATTTGCCTCAAGGTAAAACATATTCTTGTGATACTAGGATATGTGTAACACTGTAAAATCACTGAGATGCCTAGATAAGCTCTTGATTGTCTGAAGTGTTTTACAGCATGGAGATTGGGTTGTTTTTTTTTTGCCAGGGGATGGAAGGGAATGAAAGGGGAGGTCACATCCACACTGTATAACTGACTCTCTGTCAAAAATGGGTGGTGATAACAAATGTAACATTATTGCTAGTGCTAAGTTTCTTACAGCTGATTATTACGTATTCTGTGGATCTTTCTTATCCTTATGGACGTAAAGGATTGTGTCTAGTTATCTCAATTTTCCGCCTCAAGGACAGATGCCCGTCTTTAACCTCCATACAGCCAGAGACAGCAGAACTTTTCATTTGGTTAATGTAGGGCCTGGCTGAAAAGACAAAGCTTCCACTAGCTTCAGTGAAGGTGTAGCCTAAGGAAGAACAACGGGGTCAGGCTGAGAGGACACCTGTGAGAGTATAGCTGTTGACAATCCCTGTATTTAAAATGAACAAAAAATTTGGATTCCCGATATTGATACTGTACTATGATCTTCAAATTTTCAAGTCAAATTCTAAAGTCAGTAGATTAGACAGGAGGTGTTTTTGCAGTCTGGCATAGAACAAGGGTTCACAGGTGTTTTCTGCTGGGTTCACTGCTGGTGGCAGCAACTCCTGGCTTGGTACTGAACACTCTACACTTTGAAGAGGCTTCTGTGCTACTGATGGTAAGTTCATGCAGATAGCGATATCACATGCAGATAGTGGTATCGACCTCTTTTGAGGGGTACAGATAAAAAGTGCCATACAAGTGTTAGGTATACAATTACTTCTGCTGAAATGAAGTTACAAGTTTTCCTGGATCTAGGAAAAAAAAGTGACCTTGATGCAATTGAGAGGCTGAAACATCACAAGGTCACTTAGAAGACCCAGTATTTGTTAGTAACTTTTATCTTTTCTTTTTTTCTTTTAAGTGACTCTTGTGATTTTGACTGTCTGTGAAGCAGCAGCATTTGGTTTGTCTGGAAAAGATATAATCTCTAGTGATGATGTAATTTTTTCCTAGGCCCTTCTTAGTAGAAAGGGTGTATATATAAAAGGCAGCTTGTACCTAATTCTGAGAGGTCCCATGAAATGCTGTTGTGCCGTGGGCAGAACAAGCTCTTTTCATTAGCAGAAACTGATTCACCGTGATTTCTCCTCAGACATGAGTATCTGCTTGTTTTGCAAGTCCAGTCCACAGCAAAGGGTCTTCTACACGCTAAGCTCAGTGCAGATCCCTGAAGTTCCTCCCACAGAAGTCTGAGAATCTGAGTTGGTGTTTCTATGGCCATCTGTAGTGGACGTTATAGAGTGTATTTTATAGCTCTGCTATGTACATCAAATAAATGCTGTGAGGAAAAAGGATACAGTCAGTCATCGCAGATAACATACGTTCCAGCAACAGACTCCTTCTTTAGGGCATGATGTTTTCAGCGCCACTGATATCCGTGTAAATTTTGCTTCCTTTTTTTTTTTGTCAGTGTTCGTGTTTTGTCAGCCTCTTGGAATAGTTCCAGAGCAAGTTCTTATTTAAAGTATTAAAATAATAAATAATTAACAATTATAAGATCTTAAAAACAAAAACATGAGAATAGCATAAAAGCAGAGATGGATTTATTTTTCTTTTTTGTTTCTTTTTTGGGGGCAGTATTGTCCTAATTAATGTGCTCTTTTTCTCTACCTCTATGCTTCTCTTTAATGGTGAAGGGTAAAATTTTTATTTCCCTTTAAATGAGGGCAGATACTCTTACATTTGACTCCAGTAACTGGAGAGCTTTAAGAACTCTATGAAATATCAAAAAGCATAGAAAGTTGAAATCATGAGAGTGTAGGAGTAGGGCGACACGGTGGGAACACAGCAGCTGCTGTTTTCTGCTGTTTTCAGATGCTGCAGGTTTGGTCCAGTTCCTGTTGATGTCAGCGTAAAGACTGCTACTGGTGTTGGTGAGAGCTGGCTTAAGCTGCCCTGTAGAAGAGAAGCTCAGTTGGAAAGAACTGCAGTTGTGTATGGAGGTTTTTCCTCTATTTGTGGATGAAAACTATCCGAGGACATGGGGACCTCCTGGGCAGTCAGCCTGGGCTGAGCTCTCTGCCCTGCTACTCAAATGCACCAGTCTAAAGCTAGCTTGGCTACGTCTGCTCTGCTCTGTAGTCAATGCTGCATGAGCAGATTCTTATCCTATGGTTTCATCACTCCTCTGAGCTGACTGTCTGCTAGCTGCTGTCAGCAAGGGTCTTTTCCTACCTTGCAACCATGTGTTCCCACCACATTTCTTTCTGCTAATACTGCTGGTTATACAGCTGTGCAGAAGGAAATGACCTGGGAGAAAAAAAAGGTGGGGGTGAATTAGTTTTGGGGTGGGTTGGCTCCCTTGCCCAGCTCACCAGGCAGCTGCAGGAATAGCAGTTCCAGCACGATGAGGGAATGGGGAGAGATGATAGGGTGGAGGAGGGCATGCTTGTTCATTCTGGCTGCAGCCCCCACTGAAATTGGCTTAAACAAGCCATGGAACTGCATCCTCAGTCTCGCTTCGCTTCACAAATTATTTATAGGAATGCTAGTAACAGAGAAATAGTTAAACACATCAAAACCGTTGTTTCCAAATGGTTTTAGTCAGTTTGGGGAAATGATCAAAACTACTCCTCCATCAGAATCAGAGCAGGGCAACTTCTCTGAAAGTGAAATCCCAGCTTAGCTCAAATGTGGGAGGACTGTAAACATAGTTGTCTCTGTTTTAATTGAATAATTTGAACTCTGCTTTGCTACCACTGCTAATTTGAGAGCCAAGTCTTATCTATCGACACTTTTTAATATATGACGCTGAAGGAATGGGGGTGAGGAATTATAAAGCAGGCTTCATTATTAATATGTAAATATCCAGCCCTGGAGAAGGTTGATATGGTGTAAAAATAAATCATGCCAAGATAAAAGGGGAGTCTTAGCCACACTTTAATCTTTGCTGATGTATTGAAGAAACTTATAAATCAAAAAGGTTGAGGGTATCTTCTTACATGTCCATGCGGGCACATGAGCTATGTTTAAAGGTGAATAGCAAAGGCTTTTTAAAATAAAACAGAAAACTCCCCAAAGCTGCTGAGGATCCCAAATCATTAACTGGAGACACATTCAGGCTTAATAGCCATATGGAATGCATGCTTTGAAATACACTTCAAATGTGGCCTTAAAATAAAATCCTTGAATTCCTGACTTTTTTGAAGAAGAGCTGTCTTGTTTATGGAGAAAATAATTTTGAACCAGATTCCTTAGGTTTCAGGGTCCTGAATTTTTGAGTCCAGTCCATCTCATTCAGAGTTGAGGATTTTGTAAACTGAGGTTTGAGAGTAAGCTGTATGTTTTGACTTTATGTCTTTAGGAATAGAGTTTGTCCCAAAGGCTTGATCAAAGTGAAGTTTGGAGCACATTCTGACAGAGGGTGCTTAAAACTGTTTCCTCTGATCCTTCTGACCTCCACGAGGAACAAATTTTGCTCTGAGTTTACACCACTGAAAGTTTATCCAGAGAGTCCCCTCTGTTCCCTACAGTCATGTTGTTCTCTAGATGTTTTTTAATCCGGAAGCCTGGTAGCAGTGCCACAGTGCTAAAAGTGCAGTCTTCCTGGCCACAAGCTTGGGTGAGAGCGAGCCTGCTAACATCCTCTGAAAGTGGAGGTGTGGAAAATACTGGGAGTAGTGAGGTGGAGAGGGGGGCTTTCCTCCCTCTGTAAATCTGCAGTGGGGCTGTACATCTAGTCTGAAGGAAAACAGCTACTTTAAGAAAGTCCCTTGCCATATGTTCACCTCTTAGCTTTCGTGCCTTCTTCATTTTTGTCTTGCATAAGATTTAAAACATAATTTGTCAGGGACTGAATTTTGGGGCACAGCGGTACAAAACCTGAGTTTTTCGGTGCCTAAGTTGAAAGCCGTGAGGTGTAACACTCTCTTACAGCTCAGCACATGACCGGCACTGCATGGGACAGAATCATTTTGCATTAATCTTGTGCTGTGTTTGTGTTTGTTTCCTTCTGTTTACTTATTCTTTCTTGCCATGAGCAGTTCCTTGCTCCTCTGCCAGAAGTGCATGTCACAGCCCCTTTCTTTCTCCATTCCTTTATCCTAATTCCTATTCCTCCTTATCCCAAGCTTTCATCAGTTCCTTGTGATGGAGGGGAGGTAAAACAGTTGGAAAGGATGTGCTTCCCTTAGGCAAACAAGGAGAGCTTTACCTGTGACAACATAATTATTCTGGAGGAGCTCCGTGAGCAGTTTCTCTTCTGAGGAAGAATAATTCTGAGGAATAATAACTTTTTAACTGGAGGGCTCTGAAGAACTGTCCACTGGGGAAGCCATGCTACTGTCATTAATTCCAGTCCACTTCTCCATATAGGTAAAGCTTGATATGTGAATTCTTTCTTCTTCTGCCAGAAAAACAGTGCAGAGGATGTTCTTGCTGGCAGTCAGGACCCTGTGCAGACCATATCTTGTACTAGAGGAGAGCTGAGAACCAGAGGAGGAGTCTCCGAGGTGTAATTTAATACCCATCTCAATGTCGTTATGGGTAATAGAGGGCTAGCCCTATACAGGCCTAATTAGGGATCCAGTTTTACATGAGTAAATGTTTTTCAGATAATATCTGCATGAAAGCAAAACAACTGTTTTGAAGGGTCAGATGTTGTTATTAGATGCATGGCCACAAGGATGACAGGCTGTCTAGGAGCTAGGATATTATAGTAAGTCTTGGGAGTCTGGGGTTTAATTTCTCCACTTGTAAGATGTGGATTTTCCAGTAAGACCATCATGAGCATAGAATCATATTAGTGAATTTAAGATGCTAAGATACCACAGAAATGAAAAGTGGGAAGGTGACTTCTGTTGTCTGCCCAGTGTGTAGGCTGAGAACAAGTTTCTGCTCCCTGTTTTATTAGAGGGCTCCACCAAAGTGGCAGCTTTGAGAAGGATTCCTGCCTGGCCTCAAGGAGCCCCTTCACTTGGTGGCAGGGTGGACTTCTCTTGTGCAGGCTCCCACAGGTGTGTGGGGAGTGGCGCTGGGTGTTTGTTGTGCCTGATACGTGCTGTTATCTCGGCACAGACAGCTGGCGCCTGATGCAGCTTATCAGTGTTTGCTCTTCAGTGTTGTCTCGTGCTGAGAGATGGGCCCAACCAAGGGGAGAGGAAGAGAAAGATGATGGAGGTTATGAGTTCAGATATCCACCTAGGACTAGGGGATGTATGAACCATCTGTGAGGAGGTGCTGGTTAGCTTTACCCCAGACAGAGGTATTACAGGCAGAGGTTGCACTTGTGGATATAGAAACTGAGACGCAGAGCAGAACTGAAGTTGGGAGTGTGTCTTGCTGTCTGGACTGCTAACAACAGAGAAAGTTTTAAAATTCTAAGATCTGTTTCTGGGATCTGATTAAGTTCTTTTTTCTGACCTACCTCCATCAGATCTATCTTCAGATATATCTGGGGCTTTTACTGTTGCTTTATGCCCAACATATTCCATCACCATGACACAGCCCTGAGGTAGGGAAAGGCTGTTGTCCTCATTTTTTGTAAAGGAGGAATCTGAGGTATTGAGCAACCAAATAGCTTGCCTGAGGTCACACTGACTGTCTGTCACAGAGCCACTCTGAAGGCAGGGGAGCAGGCGTTTTGCCTTTTCAGGGATGTGCTTGGAAGAGTCCCATGGGATATGGTCCTGGAGAGAAGAGGGGTCCAGGAGAGCTGTTTGATTTTCAAGGATTTTCTCCTCCAAGCTCAACAACAGTCCACACTGATGTGCAGGAAATCGAGCAAAGGTGGCAAGAGGCCTGCATGAATGAACAACGAGCTCCTAACAAAGCTCAAACTTAAAAAGGAAGCATAGAAAAAGTGAGAGCAGGGACAAGTGACCTAAAAGGAATATAGAGAAACTGTCTGAACATGCAGGAATGGACTAAGGAAAGCTAAAGTCCACACACGGAGTTGAATCTGGTGAGGGATGTAACTGGCAACAAGAAAGGCTTCTTCAGGTACATCAGCAGCAAAATGAAGACAAGGAAAAATGTGGGCCGACTACTGAAAGAGATGGGAGACCTGGTAACAAAGGACATGAAAAAGGCTAAGGTACTCAATGCGTTCTTCACCTCAGGCTTTACTGGTGAGATTTGCCTTCAGCAGCCCCCAGCCCCTGAGGCCAATGGGACAGTCTGGAACGAGGAAGTTCTCTCCTCAGTTGAGAACGATCAGGTTAGGGAACATTTAAAGAAAAATGGTGTACACAAGTCAATAGGACCTGATGAGATGCATCCATGAATGCTGAGGGAGCTGGCTGATGTGTAAGGCCACTCTCGATATTCTTTCAAAGGCCATGGTGATTGTGGGAGGTCTCTGGAAACTCCTCTATCTTTAAGAAAGGCAAGAAGGAGGACCCAAGGAACTATAGGTTGGTCACCCTCACCTCTGTTGCTGGGAAGGTAATGGAGCAAATAAGCTTAGAAATCATTTCCAAACATACTAAGGTCAAAAAGGTGACTTGGAGTAGACAGCATGGATTTATGAAGGGGAAGTCATGCTTGCCCAACCTGATAGCCTTCTGTAATGAGATGACTGGCTTGGTGGATGAGGGAACAGAAGTGAGTATTGTTTATCTTGACTTTAGTAAGGATTTCAATTCTGTCTCCTGTAATATCCTCATTTACAAATTCATAAAGTGCAGACTAGATAAATGGACAGTGAGGTGTATTGAAAACTGTCTGAACTGCTGTGCACAAAGGATTGTGATCAGCAGCCCAAAGTCCAGCTAGCAGGCAAGTCATTCATGGTGCACCCCAGGGCCTGATACTGGGGCCAGTACTGTTTAACATCTTCATTAATGACCTGGATGATGGGACAGAGTGCACCCTCAGCAAGCTTACGGATTGATACTGGAAGGAATAATTGGTGCATCAGATGACTGTGCTGTCATTCAGAGGTACCTCAACAGGATGGAGAAATGAGTGAACAGAAACCTCATGAAGTTCAACAGAGCCCTGCACATGGGGAGGAATAATCCCAGGCACCAGCACACTCTAGGTTGACTGGCTGGAAAGCAGCTTTGCGGAAAAGCACCTGGGATGCTGATGGACAACAAGTTGAACATGAGCCAGCAATGCACCCTTGTGGCAGATAAAGCCAACAGGTTCTTGGGCTGCATTAGGAATCATGTTGTCAGCAGGTTGAGGGAGATGATCCTTCCGCTCTACTCAGGGTAGAATTTTTAATACAAGCTCTGCCTGGAATTGGTCTTGTACTCTGGAGGTTGTGTAGCTGATTAAGATGTAAAATCTATCCAACTTCAAGGCTTTCCCTCAAAAAAATGACTTTGAAAAGGGAATTGGAGAAGAGATGATTGCAGGTAGGTATGACGGCTAAAATTACAAATGTAAGGAGGATTTGAACAGGGCACAGTCATGAGGTTTAAACCACGCAAAGAAGTTTTTCGTGAAGGGCACAGTTAAATTATGAAACTTATTGTCACAGGATGTGTGGAAACAAAAATAAATTCTATTCAAAATAGAATTAGATGAGTTCATAGAAGATAAGTCCACCTGGGCTATCAAACAAAAAGATCTGGATGTAGGCACTAACTTCATACATAACTTGTATTGCTGACAGCAATCCTGCATTTGAGAAAATAGGGTGATGCTTGTGCTTTCCTCTTCAGTAGCAGACCGTTGTCCCTTTCAGCTAGTAAGTGCCAGGGGAGATCATCGTGGCTGTGCATTTGCTATGTTGTGGTGGCTACTGCCTGCAGCACCTAGTCTGACCAGTACCTCCTGCTGCACTGGTGGTTTCTCAGTGAGGTTGTTCCTGTAATCATTAGATTCATGCTTCGTGTTTGAAAGCTGACAGGCTTAAAACACTGATGGTTCTCACTGCACGTCCTGGCAGTGTATGATTAATGGGACAAACATGTTCCTGTGGTGTTTCTCAGCTTGCAGGCAAGTATTTTAATTTCTCTGTATTATTCCTTTGATGAATGTTATGAGAATATGTACTTACTGAAGGGGAAGGATAATCTGCTCCTCGCAAGTTGCACTTTTAACCATTTAGGAGCTAAGAACAAAGAAACTCACCCTATCTTCTCCCATTTCCTTTCTAAAGGTTACTCTTCTGCCCCCCACAGTTGTTCCTCTTTTTTCTTCTCTATTATCAGGTAATCAGCCTTGTAATTTTCCCTTCCTACCTTCTGAGTTGCAGCTCAGGGAAGAGAACATTAAGCCCTTGACCTCTGCTTGAAGTGTTCATGAAAAGTTGGCAGATTTAGTGAAATGCTTTATCCATTTTATGAGATGGAACTAAATGCCATCCCCTCCCCAAGCACAGGCAGTCAAGTTCAGCTGTGGCTAGAGCTTAGAGCATGACCTTTTGGTTGAGTGGTAAAGGTATAAGTTATGCTTTATTCTAACTGAGAATTTTAGTTGGATGGTGGAAGATAAAGGTAAATGTGTGGGAATTAACTAATAGATTTCATCATTGATTAAGTTGGAGGAAGCAATAAAACTCCATATACGATTTACCTGGTAGTGAGTTTTACAATTGCAGGTTACAGGCTGACAGACGTATTTGTGTTGAAGTTTAATTTGGATAACCATGCCCATGCATTTAGTGTTGATCCTGTCTGCTTCTCAGTGTCCGACTGTGCTTAGGATATCAGCTGCTTTGGCTTGGGATGTGGAAAGGCCTGAGGGCATAAGCTTGCTCAGTTTTCTGAATGGATAAGAGGGGCTGGTGTTCTAAATTTCAGTGGTGAGTCTAGATCACCGGCCCTGCCAGGTTCCAGGATGGTCAGAAGTCTGGTTGGCTTGTTTCATTCTGTCCCAGAGATGAGGATCAGTGGCAGGTTGCAGACTCCATGATCCTTGCATTTAGACCCACAGCAGGAGTTCTGGTCCTTCTCCAGTGATGAGACTCTGGTGGCAGTAATTATGCTACGTCATAACTATTTTGTACTTACTAACACTCAGAATTTTTGTAAAACTTTCCTGTGCAGTGGGGAAATCAATATGCAGCACACTTGGAAGAGAAGTTCTGCCAGTCAGATGCTTTCTTACAGACAGCTTCATTCAGGTCTATGGAAGCTCTCTGTAAAATATAGGCAGGCATGCGCAAGAGTCAGTAAGTAAAAAGCTTTGTAAAAGATGTTCTTATGTTGTGGGGAGAAAGAACTTTTCCAGGGCACGTTTGCCCAGATCACTGCTTGCTAAAAGGCATTTTTTCTTGCTCTTGATGTTTTGTTCTCTAAATCCTTCTTGCCTTTGTTTGGAGAGAAATAGCCCAATAAACACAGGGGTTTGGCTCTGGATTCAGAATGCTGTGGTTAAATGATGTTTAGGTCTGTTTATCATCTTTTCTCTGTGAGCAAACAGTTATAATCTCAGTTTAGAGCATAAACTGGGCAGAGTCCACTGCAGGGTAATTTACAGTGCTGCTCAGTCAGTTCCTTTCCTGACGTTTTAGAGGGATGGGAGAACACCATGCACAGGTTAGGTTGAATTTATTGTGAGACAAGGATGAACATTGCTGTTTGCTAACTTTTCAACCCAGGATGAGCTGCTTTGTCAGTCAATAAGCAGGAGCCTGTTTGTTCTGAAAAGATTTCATTTTACCAGTAAAGGTTGAGACCCCAGCCCAGAGCCATTTTATTCATGGGCAGATCTGTCCAAAGTGTTTGGAGAGGGGAAAAAACTGAAGGGAAGTTTTCTGTATGAGGGGCATACTCACCGCTGGAGGCTTTCCTGCTGGCTTCAGCCCCGTGACTGATCACCTGTAGCTGTTTCACTGCCAGCTTTCAACAGGTACAGGGAGGTGCTCAAGTGCCGGTGTCTGCCTGGGCTAAGGATCGGGTCTGTGTGAGGCTCAACTTACCTGCGAGCTGAGGAACCTCAGCTCTGATTCTAACTTTGATACTTTCTGTACAAATAGGCAAAATGATCTCCTAGATCTGAGCTCCCTCAGACAGGTCCACTTGAATATATGTGTATATTAGCTAATACTATGTGTAAGCCAATGTTTAAAAATACCCACACCCTATGGGTACTTGCTAGAGCTGTGCAAGCCAGCAAGTTTCTTCACAATCAGAGATGGGGAGGAATATTTTCTGAGTTCATGCAGGTTCACCATTGCTGTCTGTTGCAACCAGATTCAAGACTGAATCTGACCCGAGTTAGATGCCATGCCTGAGACATGCCTGGCTTTTCAGGGGTTGTCTGAGCTGTAGTGAACTTCCCAGCCAGTCTCGAGGCTTGTAGTGACATGCAGAGGCAGGATACTTTCTCCCTGATCTGGTACCTGCAGCAGAAGGACTGTGGTGGTGCTGGCTCATGAGAGCATTGCTAGGACTTTCTCCACACAATGACACCAGGGAAGAAAATGTCTCCAGCTCCCAAGCAGGAAGTTCTTGTGAGATTTACTTGCTAAACAGTCTTCCAAAATTATTTTGGAAAGTAGGAGCAGACCTGTGGTAAACTTCCCTGCCACTAAACAACCTCAAACAAATGGGGGAAGAGGGAGTTCAGTCTCCATAACCCCTTTTCTCTTCGGCACATGTGTATGGGGAGATCTCCAGGTGGCAATTTTGATGGCAGTTTAGCAGTTTATGTGCAGTGTGGCCAGCTCGCTGGATTTTATTGCTATTCTTGCAGAGTCGGGTATATTTCTGCAGACCTTGCAATCCAGTGATTATGTGAGAATCTTGGATTTCATTTTTAGGAAATGTAACAGAGAAAGCAGGATCCAAGTGTGACCTAGAAATTCAAAACACAGAAGACAAATTATATATATGTTTATATATATATGTATATATATTTATATACAGAGAGTAATTTTTATTCCAGTCTCATCATATTCTGTAGTCTAAGTCATGACTGTTAACGCAGGGCTTTGAAAGGGATTGAGAATTGTTTGTTATAAGGAGGTAAGACGATCACTGTGGTGTGTAGCTGTATCGCAGTGTTACGTTCTCACAGGACACCCGTAGCTGCAGAGTGACCGTCTGCAGCGAACAATTCTGAAGCAGCTGCCGTTTCCTGCTTCAGTTGTGATGCTCACATGAGCAAACATGTTCCTTCTGCCTTTTTCTCTCACCAAGACTGTATTTGCTCTTTCTTTGGAGAAGAGTTTACATCATCTTCGTCATCTCTCATACAACTCAGGGTATTCTTATATGCCATGCTGATGTCTAGTCATCTTTGATTAATGCTGTGCCCTTGGCTGCAGGAAGCTGTGAATTTCACAGGTTAATTACACTTCAGGTACAACAGTGTCCGTGTTAAACAAGCTGACTTTCTATTTCACTAGATGTCTCCTTGTTCTTGTGTTTTAAGAGATGGAAAACAGAAATGGAGAAATGAATGGAAGAATAAAAGTCTGCATTTGCTATCTCCTGGGCTCTCATCCCAAATACTGAGTGCCAGGCTCCATAATGTTATTAGCAGACGTGACACATTTTGAGGCATCATTCCAGGCAATAGTGCCAAAAATCCTGATGGTGTCTCAGTCATTCAGCAGGGGATTGGTCCTGCTCACAGGTTAGCAGTGTGGGCAGGCTCTCCCTAACCTGCAGCCTGCTGTGTTCACCACAAGGGAAGAGGGGATAACAAAAGGGTGAAGAATACCCAGGATCTCATTTGTACCTTTTATTAAGGATCTCAATCACTTGCCAAATGTTCTTTAGTGGGCTTTAGGTATTGTTTAGTGTTTTGTCTGGGCTTTTTGTGTCTAGTTGTGAAATACCTTGTTATTCAAGGTGTACCTTGAATACTTAAGGAATACCACACTATCTTGCTGTTCAAGAACTGGGGTCTTTTGATCCTGGTACTGCCTTTACCTGAAGTGAGAGAGTGTCATTTTTTCGGGAGCTTTTGATCAAAGCAGAGGATGTAGAGACAGAGTTTGATAACAAGTTTCCCAAGCTGCAGGACAACACTATCTCAGTGACTGGAATATCAGGGCTTGGCCACTGGGTCAGTATCCTCTCTGCTGTGTGTTTAAACTGTGTCACAGTGTAGTTAAGTACGCAGTAAGCCAGTAAGTTCAGATGAGTGTGGTCTCTACAGTGGCCACAGATGTGATATTTTAACAATAGAAGCAGATGAGCAGCTGCAGAGAGCAATATATATATATATATATATTTTTTTTTTTATTTTATTATTATTATTTTTTTTTTTTCTGTAGAGGGAGATGCAGTTAGCCAAACTTCATAAAATTCCCCCAGAAGGTTGGTGCAAAGGTTCTGGGTGGTGACTGCTGCATATCTACAGGCACGTGAGTGCATGTTGTAAATGGGGTGGAGGGCTGACCTCCGTGTAACTGCAGGGGTCAGAGTGTGATAGGCATTTCTCTTAACTAGGGGCCACTTACCCTCAGAGTAGGACCTGAGGGGATGAATGTTTTCCCACAAGTAAGTCCTGGGGGCTGGCTCACAGGTAAAGAGCTTTTAGTTCCTTCCCCTACCAGTTATTCAGCTGAGCTATTCGTCATCAGGCAACTTCTCTGTAAAGGGCTAAAGCAGAGGCTGTAAGCACAAAAATGCTGCACCAGGTCAAAGTCTGTGGCTTGTCCTAAGCTGTGTAAAGCTTCACAGCACGTCCCAGAGCTGGGAGGTATCCTCAGCACGCGCTGAGGCTGCGGTGGGGCCCGTTCCCCTCCAACACAAGGTTTCTGCTCCCGGTGCTTTGCAAGCAGCTCAAAGGCCAGCGCTGGGCACCACAGCCTGCAGCACAGCTAACGCTGCCTCTATCAGGAAGGGATCCAGAGCGCGGCATGCAGACGGCAACTGTTGCTCAGCTTTTCCAGCTATCTAGAATAGATCTGACAAGCAATTAGAGCATGAATATATTACAGAGCTGATGGGGGATGCCTTTGTTAAAACTTGTGACCCATACTTAGGTGCTGTTTACATTGGCGGCAGCTTCGAGGGTGGGCAAGACCTTACCTGCCTGTCTCTCTCCTCTCTCCTTCCCCTTGCGGAGGGAGCCGGGGAGCTCTGCATCTCATTGGATATTTCAAATGCTTTCTGCACAAGTCATAATTAATGCCGAGTTGTGGAGCTAAGACCAGATGTGCTGCTGAGATTATCTCCCAGGGCAGATCGGCTGCTCTCCGCTCTGTAGCGCCGGGTGAATGGAAACTTGCCAGTGCTGGGACTCAGAATGTGTCTGATGCCTGAAGTCAGGACTTTCTTTCTCTGCCGCTCCTGCTGTCTGACACTGCCTGGTTTCTGCTTGAAGCTCAGCGCCTGTCATGTAGCAGAGTGCTGCACAAGAACGAGAGGTATGAGATGATTTTCCAGAGTTTAGATTTGTTGTGGTTTTCTTTTCCTAGAGGAAAAGCAGATATTTGAGCTTAGCCTCAGACAGAGGCTACATATCTAAATAAAGCAGCCGTCTTTATAAAGGGGAAGGAGTGGGAAGGACCCAGTCTGTGGCCAAAAATACTACTGAATGCCAAGCTAGCATTGAAGATGTTTCAGGGGAAGTCTGTTTGTGCTTGTTTTTACACAGACTATTTAAACGGATATATGTGGATGAGAGCAATCGTGTCTTAGTATACGGAGGCTGATCTTTGTGGGGAATAGGGTTAGAAGACACCGAGTTCTGCCACAGACTCATTTGTGTGACCTTGGGCGAGTTATCTATTTAGATTTGTGTTGATTCCTGATTATCTGTTGCTTCCTTTTCTTTCCCCCATTTTTACATGCCTTTGTCTGGCTGGGCTGTTTAGTTGTTAGAGACTTTTTGGGGTTCTACAGCTCCTAGCATGGAACTCCATTTTCAGTTGCTGCTGCAGCAATTCACGTAGTGTGTGCTTGGGTGGGCCAGGGAAGGGGAAGGAAGAGTTACAGGTTTGTGTGCGTTTTGTGCTGTGGAAGCGTATGCGTTTCTGAATGTCTGCCCATGATTTTTTCTCAGTGCTTTCATGTGTGAGAGGGACAGATAAATGGGAGCCTAAGCATGAATGTGGGAAGGTAAAAGCAGAATCTTACCTGTGCAGGTGAGCACGTACACAATCTTTACATCCATAAACTGCCTGTCTGTGAGGCACCACATGTGTGCGCGGGTGTATGTACTGCTGTATAGCAGCATCCAGGTGTGTGCCTGATTATCTTCCTGCACATCTTTTAACGTGTGTGTGCTAACCTGCACATACAGCTGATGTAGGTGTGTCTGGACTTTTCCCTCTTTAAGCACTTACAGTGTCCTCAGTCCTCTCTGTAAAGAAAGTCTACTCAAGCATTGACTTTATTATCTCTGTCTTTAGTTTATTTTGGTTGAAATCAGAGCTCTGATGAGGAAAAATGAAGCAGGGAGCATATATTTTCCTGCCCACAGCATGTCCAGACAGCATAGTTGAATGTATAGGCTTTGTATGCCTGGAGCTGGTGGGTGAGCTATTCAGGCCGGGACAGAAAGCCTGCCTGTGTCTTAGTACATCATTCCTGGCTCGCTTTTTCCACAAAGAGCCACCTAAATCTTTAAAGAACAGAGACAGCTTGTTGGAGTGGAGGAAAGAAATTCTGTAGCTCTGCTAGCCTATTTTTTTAGTATCTCTTGAATCTTTCTGAGATTCAGGATGTGGTCCCAAGCACGCTGTTGTTTTTTTTTTCCGCTCTCAAACCAAACAAAAGGGCCTAGCTATAGATAAGGGTATGACAAGGAAAGTTAACCCTTGGGTTGCTAGTAACTTTCGGCTTTATTTCCAGCCTACCCCTGTCTGGGAGTGTGACTGGATGGCACTGGCTCCCCTTCTTCTGAATGAAGAGAAAGACTGTAATGTCTTCCAGCAGGCTCATCTAATGGAGTGAAGTGCTGCCAAGTTCAGTCTGAGCTGCAGGCCCCGGTGATTAAAACCAGGCCTGTGCCTTGAGGAGCCAGCAGATGAGGCTGTGTGCAACTGGCTCCACGTTAGCTTTTCCTTGCAGAGCGGGGCAGTCCCTGTCCAGACCAGCAATGCCGTCTTATCTTGTAGTTTCAGGGACGTTTTACTACCTCAGTTTTACAAGCCCTTCCGAGACCTAGCTGAAGAGAGATGAGCTTTATAGAGCTAGCAGGGCACCACCTCCTCCGTCTGTGGGAGACCGAAGTAGGTGAATCTGCTGTGACTCCTGCCTGTATGGCTGTGAGAGCCTTAATAGTAATTCTCCTGAGGGGAAGCTTTGTCAAGACCCCTGGCAGATGCCCAGAAGAAAGATTTCTGCAAGCCCAGGTCTGTCAGCGGCTCGAACATGCCTTTGATAGTCTCGTGGTTTCTCCAAGGCCAGCTCTCCCAGCATCCCTGCTTGCTTTCGGCTGCCCCTTTCCAGCCCCACTCTAACTGCAGCTCTATGCCTTCTCTCTCTAAACCCTAACCCTAATATTCTTCCTGCCAAGAGATGTGGCCTGGGAGCAGTCTTTCTTCTGCACAGTGGCTGGGGGTCCTTGTCTATGGCTTAGCAAACATATTAGGGTTAGGACAGGGAGAAAGGAAAAGCATGGGTCTGCAGCGTACCAGGGCCTGCAAAGGGAAAGCTGGAGTTACCAACAGACGTGGCTTTGGAGTAATACTTTGTCTGGGTAATGCCTGGGGACCTTTTCTAGTGCTTCTCTGGAAAATTATGGTTCAGGGTTAAGGGAAAGAGGAAACTTATATCTGCAATTGGAGTTGGGCTGGAATGGGGCTGCCAAACCAAGGTGGGAGGCAGCCAAGAGAGCTGGGCTGGGAGAAGTCTTTCATCCGGGCAATGGCTTAAGGGTCTTTTCTTCACCTCAGCAAAAAGTGACCTAACTGCAAGGGCACGTTGCTGGCCGCGGGCCAGTCAGGGCTAGGGAAATCAGACAAAGCTTCACCCTGCGAGTGGAGATGGTGCATGCGGTTGTTCTGGGCTTATCTTTTCATGTGTGTGTGTCTGACACTGCCTGTGTCCTGCTCTGGGTCAGCCTAGAACACCAGAATGTGCGCTTCTGGAAACACATTAACTCTGCTCTGTGCCTGGGGAGTGCAGAGCATTTGTCCCTTTCCCTGTCTTTCTCTAAGTAGACTCTTTGGGAAGCAGGGCTGTCATTCAGCGAGGAGGAGAGATTTGAGAAAACAAGGCTGCTATCCTCTAATTGCCCTGACATCTACATAGCCTGACCTCCCTAAACCTCTGTGTCTTGCATCTAGGAGAGCGAATACCATGTATCATCTTGAGGAACTAGATGGGTTTGGTGGGAGGAAGCCTGGCTCGGAGATTGATAATAGGATATGGACTTTTTTTTTTTTTTGTCTCTAAGGTGCACAGCCTGGGGTCTGGTCCAAGCTTGCTGTAACTAAAGCTGAAGGACCACTGGCCTGTGGCCCAGGATCGAGCATTCAATTCAGAGGAAGGGGGAGAAATGCTCACCAGCAGAATATCACGAAGGAGGTTAGACGGGATGCTTGGTCGTCCTCAGCTTTTCCCAGCTGAGGGGCAACTCCTCTTACCTGGATTATTCCTCTGTGTGCGGTGGTACGCAGTGTTGAGTTACTGGTAGGTCCCCCCCGGGCAGCCTCAGCAGAGGCCAAGATGAACAAGCCATGGAGGCGTTTCTTTCTCAGCCACGGTCTGGATTCAGATGTTATCAGAGAAACTGGCCTGAGAAGGTTGCTCCTTCACGGCTGCTCAGCCCCTGCAAGTGCCCTGGAAACCCCTGGGCAGTGCGGAGCACCGCGTACCAAGCAGTTTTGCTGTGCTGCTTTGCTCTGCCCTGTCACGGCAACAGGGGTTACCTGGTAAGATCACAAAGCAATCTGTGCAAAACCAGGAAGAGATTCCTTGTCCCAGAATATAATTTCAGGGACACCCATCTCAGTGAAAACTCACGAACAGATTAGAAATGAGAACTAGTAAAACCTTTACTTTGAAAGAAAACCCATATTTACAATAATAAAGATAAGTCACTCCCATGCTTGCGGGCATGCTTTCCTGCCAGGATAAGGAGGGAATTTCCTTCAAGACTATTCATGGCCCTCCAGCTCTGATATTGTAATGCAGTTGTGTAGGCTGGAGTGTAAGAAAGGTTTCTCTGACTTCTGATGTATAACAAACTGGCAGGAAACAGAAATTGGGCTTCAGGATCCTTCTTGCATGTTTCATTCAGGGAGTTGAAACTGATGTCAGTGCAAGATTCATTTCAGTGAGGATTCAGCAGGGTTGGAGTGAATACAGAATGCAGCTATGGTTGGATATGACATCTGCCATGGAGGACAGTGAATGGTGGTTAGGAAACTTCTTGCCAGGAGTTATCAGCCCGCCATGAGTGTAGCACTAGAATGAAAATGGAAAATGAGGTCATTAGCAGGAAGGTAAGGAGAACCCTAAGAAATGACCAAAATGACCAAACGAAATGAGGTATAATCAATCACACATATGCATCATTAAACACTACTTCTGACTATTGGTTGTGAACAGTGTAACTTCAGTATTGCATGCTGCTGTTTTTTTCGGATCTGCAGGATTAATTGAGTGCTAAGTGCATAATCTAAAGCTCCTTGATACCAGTGGAAAGCTACCTGTTGCTTTGAGCAATCTTTGAATAGAATTTCCTATCTGCTATGGTTTTGTCTCATCTGAAATTGAATAAATGTTGGAAATGTTGGTATTCTCAGACTTACTGAATATGTTATTTCCAAAATGGGGTTAATTTGGATGCTATCCTCCCTGATTCCTCCACACCTTGTAGGGTGCTAGAAATGGGGTTTCAGAACATGACTCAGAGGTTGTTCTTTTAGATGGAGCTGTCTCCTAGTGACTGGGATCGAACTAAAACCTCTGGATCTTAACCTGAGTCTCTTTTGAGTTGTCAAAAAGATGTGGTGCCAATAGTGACATTCAGGAGCTGACCAGGACCTCCAGTTCCACCAAAGAGAGAACCAGTGCTTCATACTTGCTCGTACATGTCTGCAGTAGGTCTGACTTAAGGATCACCTATGGCCAGCCTGTTTATAGAGTATCTGATGCTTCCATACTTCCAAGGCGCAGGAAGCAAGGCACGATTTAGTAGGAGAGGCAATGTATTTTGCATGCATTTATTTTATTTTCTGTTTTAATTTTAATTCATTAATTTTTATTAAAGGAAAAGAAATAGAAATCCAAAGCTTACAGTATGGGGCAGGGGAAAGCAGGTTCACAAAAGCCAGTTTTAAAGCTGGTGACTATATTCTGTCATGCTAGCGATCGCCTGGCAGGGGGAGTGCTACCTGTTAGGCTGGGCAGCTGCGAACTGTTAAACGGCAACTGCGTGACTGGTGGGTGCATGTGAAAAGGAATTGTGTCCCATGAAGTCAGTGTAGCCTTTGTTTTAGCATTCCTGGGACAGAAGATGCAATGGAAGAGTGATGACTTTATCCAGATTCAGCACAGCTGCAGATAACCATAAGCATAATCTTAACCCCACTTTCGTTGTGTATAGTGAGGTATAAATCAGTGTAGTGCAGAGGGTGGTTTATAGCACTATAAAGCAGAAAAAAACACTCAGTATGTAATTTTTCTTGTTTTTAAAATAATTTTATTCTTCTGAGTCTGTTAGAAACTGGACCTTTGTGCAGGTTCATACACGCCACGTGAAACAGTTTCCCTCATTGTGCACCCTGAGCAATAGCTCATGAAGAGTTTCAGCTAACACCTGAATGTCTTTCTTGCTCCCTGTTGGCAGGGATCTTTGGACAGCGATTAGAGGACACCGTACAGTACGAGAGGAAGTATGGCCAGCGCTTGGCCCCACTGCTGGTGGAACAGTGTGTGGATTTTATTCGGGAGCGAGGTCTTACAGAGGAGGGGCTCTTTCGGATGCCTGGCCAAGCCAACCTTGTCAAAGATCTGCAGGATTCTTTTGACTGTGGAGAGAAGCCCCTTTTTGACAGGTGAGTTGACATCAGCAAATTCTTGCTGGTTTACCTGTGGCACGTAGTCTGGCAGGAATAACCTGACAATGGCTATCCTAGTTACATGTTCTTTCCACACCATTGTTCTCTTCATTCAGAGTGCTGCTGGGGCTTTCTTCTGCATGGTGTTGAGTGTTGAGGCCTTCATTCAGTTCAGTGCTTGAGCAGGGGGAGAAACTGAGCCCATCGATCAAGATGGGGCTGCTCCAGTGTTTCAGCATAAGCACATATTGAAACGCATTGCTGGATTTGGGTGCAGCATACTCAGCAGTTGGTAGGATCCCACCAAAAAAATACATAGGACAGCGGTGAACCAGGTGCCTTACTGCTTTCAGATGTTGCATTTTCCCTTGCCGCACACTGGCTCTACCCAGGGGCGATATCGCAACTCTTCCCCTTCCTTTGTCGCTAGGTTTCAGAATAGTCACCAACATTTTACACATCTTCCCTGGCTGTTTTGTGTGTATTGTGTAGAGTTGATCAGCACATCATAGCAAAGTATTTTCTGGCCCCAGAAGAATTCTTGGCTAAAATGAATTTTTTTGGTCAAGTATTTCAGCAACTGAGATGGAACATTTCAAAATTGAATAATCTTAGGGACATCTGTGTTCTGTTTTGATTTTTCAATAAAACTTGAGTCAAATGTTTCTGAAATAAAAATGGCAATTTTGCATTTTTCTTCCTCCTCTTGTAAATATGTTGATGTAATCACTCCTTGTGTGGTACAGAGAAATGCTAGCTGCCTTTCGGTCCTACTGGCCATGCCAGTGTCAGGGAGCACTGAGAGCCAGCTGCTCTGCAAGGGAAGATGAGCCAGGAGCCAAGCGCAGTCACAAGGCTGGCAGAGGCACCCAGAGCCCAGTCCCACTGTAGCTGAGCCAGGTGAGCAAGACAGGTCCGGTGACAGTAACCAGGCTCAGGCATACTCTGGTGATCAGCAAGTCCATAGCGATGAGGCAGGTCCAAGGTCAGGCTGGAAAATCTGTCCTTGAGTCAATGACCAGATCCAGATCAACAGGGTCTGTGGCCAGGCACAGCCACGGCTGCGAGGCAGTGGGAGCTGTAGCTCAGACACAGGATAAACGGTAGAGGTTCAGCTTAATGTCAGCTCCCACAGGAAGAGTGTCAGCTCTGTGTAAGGTCAGCAAGGGAATGGGGGCAGCTCTCAGCTGCACTATCTCTACCTTGGCCCTGAGCCCAGATAGTCAAATCATCAGGAGGGTGGGTGCTCTCAGCTCCCTTGCAGCCAAATTCTGTCCATCCTTTGTAACTAACATTTCCTTCCCTCTCTCATATCCTCATGCTACCCAGCGTGGTAGCATTGTGCTGACCTGAACAATCCTTTGAGAAACGGGCCTCAACCCGACAGAGTCCTTGAACTCCAGGGGTATTTGGATCCAAGGCCATCGCATAGATCTGGCCCAATCTCTATTAAAGGTCCAGGAAGTGGGATCAGATCTGGGATCTTTACTTGGAGACCAGGATCCATTTCTTGCTGAAACTCCTTAGGACAGATTTCCCAGGTGATACTGGCAGCTTTGGATATATTGCCAGCATATTAACCCAGGGGATCTCTTTTCCCTGGACCTGCAGTCAGTCTCTACGTTGCCAATACCATCCCTACCTACTGCTGCAGGAAAAACTAGCACTCTCCTGCATGGGCAGCACTGTTTGCTCTCATCCTGGGAAGAGTATCCTTTGAGTTTATTAGGAACATTCTTCTAATTCTTCTCTCTCCTCAGCTTCCCAGGCCACCCATCCTCCTTTCTTTGATTCTTAACCACAGTCAGTGTTTGCTCCATAAATGGAAGCATCAACTATTTAGAGATATTTTCATGAAAAAATAGTTTGAAATTGTCAAATTGTCTCACTTCATCTTTTCTTAAACAAAATTTTGTTTTTTAACTAAATGTCTGGATGTTCTGGTTCAGAGTTAGAATTGTCTGAATTCATGTGGATGTGAACAGAGTTGTTTTGGAAAACTCTCATATTCTGGAACAGGAGTATCTACAGATAGAATTAATTAGGAACAACAGTTTCACTTTCACGTCTTACCTTAGTCTAATCCACACTAACGTCATTGTCAAGAAGATAAGCCAAGCCTCCCTCTGGCATTTTTCAAGCAGAAAGCACCTTAGGCATCTGCACTGGTAAAATAGATCGGTGACAGATTTCGCCTTTAATGGAGGCGGTGAGGATCTCCATGAAGGGATGCCTGCCTTTTGGTAGCTGATCTGAAATGCAATAACTCAAGTTTCAACATAGAATTAGAGGAAGCAAGCATGGTGGCACCTGAGCAGTGTATGACAGTTGAGGGTCCCCCACTCAGTGCCTTTCTGATCTAGCTTCCTCTTGAAGCCACCATGACCACTGCAACTTGCAGGCCCAGCTCTTTGATCTTTGACATCTATACTCACAGACAGGGACAAGGGAGAGCTAGTTCCACCCTGGCCAAGTGAAATGCATCTCTTCCTAGCAAGCATAATTTTCTCTCTGTATAACTAAAGCTGTCTTTGTATGGCCCAGAATAACTAGACAGTAGCAAATATTTTCTACAAGTGTGAAATCCATATTCTTGTTTCTGAATCAGGGGCAGTGAAGGAATATCTTTTTTTTTTTTTTTCTAATTGCAGTCAGTGCTTTTAGATGTCTTTTGCATATGCAATGAACTCAGCATTGCTTGATCTTCCAAATGCTAGAGCCTGCCTGCTCCATGGTGGATCTCTATGATTAAAACACTTAATTTTAAAAGGCTTGGGTTTCCAGTTTGGGTTTTAAATGCAAATATAGGTTTTTATTAAAGGCCAGGTGTTGCTGTTGTGGAAGCGCCTACAGCAGTCTGCTCCTACTGCACATCCACATCATTGACGTTTTGGCTGGATTTCACATGTTGGTGAAACGACAAACTCCAGCCATGGACCTGAAGCTGTAGTCTGGGCTCTGCTGCTGAGTGATAGTCATATCCACCATCCATGCCTGAAAATTCATAGTAAAGAATAAGGGTATGGACCTCATTTGTAAAGCATCTGTAATCAACTGAAACAAGCCACTATGTAAAACTCTGGTATTCTCAAATATGATAGCGTTGTTGGATAGGAATAGCATTATCGAAATTAGTAGCAAGTGGCCAAATATTTGTACATATTAAACTACTGGCAGCTCCCTCTGGTAATTTTTCCTGGTTTTTAGCTGTGTTTCTAATACCAGTATGCTTGCCTGTCTATTTCTCTCCTTTCCTAACAGCTTGAAAATTATTGGCAAGCTTCAATAAAATAACAGGGATGGAGTTTCTCAAGAGAATTGAATCCAAAGTGTCTTATCAGAATAGAATAAAAGTAGAAGTGTGAGTCTCTATGTACTTTGTGGAGGGGCTGCTCTGAGAGATAAGTTCTTAGACTCAAGAATCCATATGTGAAAAACCTCCTTACAACTGACTTGACCACAAAAACAACTTCAGTTAGAGGTTGAGATAATTTAGAAACTGAAGTGAGACAATGATGAGATGGAAATTCATAGAAAATGGGACTGTGATATTTCTGGCAGGTTAGGAACTGAAGAGTCCCCTTGTAGATCAGGTGTGTTAAACTTGCATTGCTGTGAGTGCACTGGGGGATGGATAGTCTTTTCCAACCATACGCTGAGAAACTTTGCTAGTTGTTTATCACAGCGTCTCGGTCGTCCTCACAATGTTATAGATTCTACCTGTCATTCTTGGGTAGCGGTGATGTTTATGCTTCCACGCTAAGAAGACAAAAGAAACTTAGTCTTATGTTTTGCGCTTGATCCAGGAATGTTTGAGAGTCAGTACCTCCGGGGATTTTAGTCTCCTCAGCTTACTTTTCCACACTGTGAATGCAGATGACCTCGCTACCTCCCTGCTTGCTGGGCAGAGCCGAGTAGCCTCATGTGGTTTGCATCTCTTAAGGAGGCCAGAGTCTTGCCAAGCCCCTTGTACCTTGTCCTTTGCAGCAGCAAAAGGCAAAGTATTTGGCAGAGTTGATTACATTTCAAAAACCTGCTTAAAAACATACTAAGCTTTTAGATAGAGGCAAGGATTTGAGGCTCTGTTGTTTACTGATGTGTTTTTCTCAGAATTCTTTAAAGACAGTCGGGGCAGTGGTGGGTAGCGGGGAGCTGGTGACATGATCTGTTTAGATTTCCAATGGTTGAAACCTTTGAGGAGGTCATCTGCAAAGATTAACAAAGCTGTACAGCAGGGTGAGGTATTGCCATAAACCAAAAGTTGGATAGGAAATGGAAAGGGAAAAACAGGTGCATCTTCACTATGGGATCTGATACCTCAACCCCCAGTTTAAAGCAAAGGATAGAGAAGAGGAAAAAGAAGCTCCTGGAGTGGGAAAGAAAATAAAAGTTGATATCCCAACTTAACAGATGGGCTAGGAAATGCCAGATACCCCAGCCTGGGGGAGGAGATGTAACCCAGAGGCCGGGCAGCCATGCCAAATGGCGATAGAGGGCCTGGAGGAAATATAGCATCCTCTATTTTTTTCTGAAGGCTTGACCAGTGTGCGTAGGAGCCTGGCCCATCACACACAGGTGGGTGCCAGCTGGGGAGAGTGTCAGGCAGGAGGGATCAGTGAGAGGATCAGAAGTTGTTTGATTGCAGGAGGACGCAGAGCTCTGTTGTCAGTGCTGTGTGATCCCTGTATTGCTTACCGTCCTGACCCACACTGCCTGAGGACCATAGCACCACCCTACCCTGGGATTGCAGGACTGTCCCTTCCACTGCTCGTATCGCCTGAGATGCATTCTTATCTTGACAGAGCGGGAGTTTTTCCCAGTTTCCAGGTAGACCCTCCTGCCTCATACAGATGTGTGGCAGAACAACTCCCCTCCATGTGCCTGCTTTGTCCCCGTCCATAAGAAAGACCTTGATCCATACCCCCAGAAGGTGTTAGGCTTTGGGGTAGCATGGGTTTCTAAATTTCCTTCCTTCTTCTCTATTGCAGCAACACGGATGTTCACACTGTGGCGTCCCTCCTGAAGCTTTACCTCCGAGAGCTGCCAGAGCCTGTCATCCCCTTTGCCAAATATGAAGACTTTCTTTCTTGTGGACAGCTACTCTCAAAAGATGAGGGAGAGGTCAGTGGTCCTTCTAATCTGCCTCCTTCTACCTTGAAGGTTGTTCCCAAGGCTCAGTGTAGTACAGCTTCCTTCTCATCACTCTTCAGTCCTGATACAAAATCGATGAAGTTCCTGGGAACCTTCCCCTGAATTTTCCTGAAGCTGTGAACTGGGCATTAATATCACAGGCTCCTGCTTGAAGCAGGAGCTGGTGTGAAATCAGTCTTGTAGTCTGGTGCCTTTTTCTTCTGAACAATGCTGTTCTGTAGCATAATCAGTAAGAGGTGCAGGGTAGGAGATCTGGGTTCCTTTCCTGGCCTTGCTGTTGACTCATTAGCAAGTTTTATGAAGTCACTCCCTTTTCTGTGTTTTCAGTGCAATATATCAGAACAGCATGTTCTGCATCCCAAAGCTGTTGGTGGGTGAGATGTTGATCAGTGTGATGGTCTTTGAATTTTGTAGGGGACAGACACTATAAAAGGGCAGACTGTGATACTATCCCAAAATGGCAGAAATCATGCTGTGAATACTTTGCCAGAACCTTTCTGTGATGTTCCTCTGTTTAGTTTCCAGGCAAGGGAAGGGGCTGAGAAAAAACCTCCAGGTCTGTGGCAATCATGGAAATTTTGATTCACCACTTGGGAGGAGCAGGATAATTTACAATATGACTGATTGATCTGTTCCATCCATGTTGCTCCCTGTGTGGTGATGCCTGAGCTCCTTGCTGACTGCAAAGGCACGTTGGATCTGGTCTAGTGTGGGCGGAACCGTGCCACCTTCTAAACAGAGGTTTAAAGTTGTAAGCCTTATTACTTCTGTCAGCTAAAGAAGGAAAGGCCTGAGGGCTTGTAAGTCACAGCCCACAGTTCTGTCCCTTTTCTGTGTGTGGCCTCGAGGGCATGCTCACATCTCTGTCTCTGGTGGGACTGTAAAAACTGTTCTTTACTGAGAGCCTGGCGTTTACCGTTAGTGGAAGTGGCAGATGGCTCTGGGGAGATCCAGTCCTTGATGATGCCCATAAAAAGTTGCTTGTTTGCATGCATCAAATGCAGCATATCTGATAACGTCAGCTTTTTATGGGCAAAAAGCAAGAAGTTTGCCACTACCTGTACTCACACCATCTATTCTCTAGTCACCTCTGAGAAAGCAAGCATCTGTGCATGACACAGGGTAGTACCACATGGACATGCATTTGTGTCCTGGACACAGCCACATCGGTGTGTCAGTGCACTGGTGGTGTCTCTTAACCGGTACAGGTGTGTGTCTACTAGCTCCAAAACCTGCTCCTATTCTGCCTTATTAACAGGCAACTCAGCCATCTCTGCAGGGCGCTACGTTACAGACAGCAGAACAGCTATCACACGACAAACAGCACCATTTCTAAGGCAGTGGAGCTGGTTTCATTTTGGCCATACAGTGTGCAGACTGGGAAGTTTGGGATCCATTAAGCACTATTGCACAAGAGCAGAGACAGTGCCAAGTTGGGCAAACATAATTGTATAGCACTGCTCAGCTTATTAGCTATGTAGTTTGTCTGATTTTGCCTGCACAGGCTGCAGCAGCTTGGGAAGCAGCATCTGTACGGGTTTTGTGGGAGCAAGGCCAGGCTGAAATGACTTGTAGTGCATTCTTCTGTTTGGATTAGAAAGGAGATGAGGAGGACTAGACAGCTGAAATGAAAGCTTACAAAATACAGTACTGCTGATGGCATGAGTTGTCTTGTTAAACTGCTGTTGTAAACAACCGTTTTTTTGGTCAGGAAAATCTGGAACCTCAACAATGGCTGTTTACTTTTTTTGGAAAGGAAGGTGGAGTGCGCACTCCAAGGGTGGAGCGGCTGTACGTGCGCAGGAGCACGTGGAGCAGAGTGTAGCACGGAGTCATTCCCAGCCTGTAGGGCTTGACTCGCCTCCCACCTGGAAAGTCCCCCCGCTGAAAAATGTGGTTTCATTGAAATTCAGAGAATTTCAGAGTCAAATGTTTCAGTTTGGAAAAAATATATATTTGGAAACACAATGCAAACTTTTGTTTGAATTTGAAGTAATATTTTGTTTTCATTTTTCATATGGAAGTTTTGAATGAGACATTTAGACTAAACTATCATTTTCTTTAGTTGTAGCCCCACACCCAGCCCCCCATAAAAATGGAATTACTTAGGGCAAAATAGCACTTCAGATAAAACAGTTGGCACTTCATGCTGCTACGCTGTGAACATAGATAGGAATTATTATGACCTTAGCTTGGCCTAATCTCCATCTGCATCAAAAAATACTCCAGCATTGTCCCAGGCTTCCATTTTTTATTGATTGCTGTTTGTCTTCATTCTGCACCCAACCAATTTCTGATGCTGGAATGAAAACAGAAACTTAATAGAGTCCTTGAGTTGTGCTGAGGCCTCCAGGTATCTCAGCAGGACTGTAGCATTAAAAAAGATGTGATTCTGATCCCAGATGGTTTTGAGGAAGGATTTAAGAATGAATGAAGGATCTTCAAATCTCTAAAAACTCATTTGAGTCTGAGCTGACATGACGCTGCAGTATTTGAGCCTTTGCTGCTGCCTCTACTGTAGAGATGCACACAGCAGTTCAGTGGGCTAAGCGTGTGGCTTTGGGATTTTAAAGAGGGAACTGAATTTGGGTGAACATCTGAAGTGCTGCTGGTTTTCCAGCCCAACTAGAAACTCCCTGTTGGTGCTGATCTCTTACACGCATTGCAAAATCCTTGGTTTTGGGACCTTGGAAAGCATGCATCTGTGGTAAATTGGACACAGAGCAGTTTCAAGGAGGTAAGAGTTGTTATTGTGGAGTTCCATGATAGGGCAGAGCCTCTACTGCTTGCTTAGCTGCAGCTGTAGGCATGACCTGTGCTGTGCTAATTGTCAATAACGCAGCAGTTTCTCGCTTGCATTTTCCTCTACACTTGTGCCATGGTGTTCCTAGGCTCAGCCTTCTGGCATCTGTTGGTCAGGTGGGCTGGTGGGTGTGAACCCGGGGCAGCGGTGGTAAGTTCCTGGGCTGGCTGCAGCAGGAGAGAAAGCTTGTATGTATGTATGTATGTATGTATGTATTTATTTATCTACTTATTTATTTATTTCTGTGGCCTGGCAAGTGTTTGCACCTTGATGTGTAATCCCATTGCTGTGATTCCTTGTGACAGAGCACGGATGATAAATTTTTAGAACTATTTTTTCTTTCAGATAGGGTCCTGTACCTTTTGATCATGTTTCCAGCTGTTCACAACTGCCTGCATTTTCTGTTCCAAAGCCCTCTCTTGAGTCCAGTGAAGCTGTGATATTTTAGTTCAGAGCACTTGAAATACAGTGCCAAATGTCATTCTGATTGCAGCATTTGAAATAAATCGGGTTACGGTGCAAAATTCAAGAGAGAGGTTTGTTAGCTCAACTATATCCAGTTCAAACTCCTCACTTGAAAACTGGATGACCTGAAAAACTGACCTTAGCCTTCACATCAATAGCAGCTTCCCTTGATTCAAATGTTTTCAGAAGTTCAAAAAAGAGGAATGAGATTTTCAAAAGTGACCGGTCTCTTATTAGTTGTCTCCATTGTTGTCACTGTTAGACTGGCTTGATTTTTAACCTGAGGAATTAAAAAGGACTTATCACTTTGAAGAATTCTGTCCTTTTTAAGTTTCAGGGTTTTACTAGTTGGAGAACTTTTTTTTGTGCTGGGAAATTCAAAAGAAAAAAATTGTCTACTTTCAGGACATTAAGGATGGAGGCAGGAATACGAACGGTTCTCTGGATCTTTCTGACTTATCTGGAGCAGGGAAGTCATGAAGATCTTGCAGGAGGCTGGCCTACAGAATCCCCTCCCTGACATTCCTTAAAAAATTGAGGAAGGTTTGAAATGAATGTCCAAACACACTTCTCTGGCTTGGAACCAGCTGCTTCTGAAATTTCTCCATAGTTTGTTAGCAATCCTCCCTCATTAGTTAACAGCTATCATTCTTCAGAAATGTGTTTGGATGTCACACAGAAAGTGTAGTTGTCTCAAAAAATAAGCAAACCTCCAGGGTAACCGCATTGAAAGGAACAAGTAAATGATGGTGGGACTGTGGCAGGACAATAGCCTTCTGAGTCAGAGATCTTCATTAGATGATTTAAGTAGCTTCAGGGTTCTAAGTCATTCCTCAAGAAGATCTCTCATCTTACATTTTAATGTAAAGACAGAAAGTTTATGAGGAAGTATGTCACAGCTCAGAATGACTGCAAATGGAAGTAAGTAATTAAAAAGGAGGTAGTTGAATCGGAATGTTGTTAGCCTTTTAAAGAATTCCCCTCTGCTCAGTTCAGCATTACTGCAGTGTGTTTGCAGGACACTCGGTGTCTCAAGGTTTCACATAGGCTGGGTGCAGAAAAGGCGGGTTGGCTGGTCCATTTATACTGGTGCCTGGTGGCAGGCTTTGAAGACCAGCAGGCTTCCCTGGTTGAGGGTTTTTACATTAACCATTAAAGCTGACGAGAGGATTTCCACTGATTTGGACAACTGAATCAAGTCCTGGATGTTGGGGTTTCAGTATTGCAGTCTGTGATTTGACTTCAAGAATTCTGCAGCCTTTTTCTTTTGGACAAAAGCTTTTTTTGGTGTTTGGGGAATAAACAGGCTCACTCAGTGTTTGCAGAGTGGGTGGTTTTCCTTTTGTTCTAGGCAGCCCAGCTGTTT
>VXAA01004102.1:572291-640496 GCA_013399115.1 Anseranas semipalmata | reverse complement strand
TTTTAAAGAAAAAAATCCAGCTAAGGGTTTTTTCTTTTTTTTTTTTCTTCAGCCTGGGGAAAGATCCTGGCAATGATGTACCTCTGGGATAATTTCTGCTGCTTGCTGTGCGAACAGCATCCTATGTAGAGCTGCCTTGACACTCTGTCTAGTGTTTGTACACCGTATGTAGTGGATCTCTTACTGGGACCACTGGTTCTAATCCCATCAAAGTAATGAATCATTTTCCTCACACCTCAGCTCCTGCTTAGAGGAAGGCAGTAAATACTCACAGTGCCATTTTTGTCTTGTTCAAGAGCACCTGTGTGTGCTAGCACAGAGAACTTGGTCTGGATGGCTCCTGGGTCTCTTCCAGGTAGATCTGTCATTTGCAAGGATCCCTTATGTCTCCCTTGCCTTAGTTTTCCGTCTCTGCAGTAAGGGATATATTGGTACCTCCTTCAGGCTGGGGGAGGTTGTGCGGCCACACGGTAGATAGGGAGGGTAGGGGAGCTTGGTCAAATGACCTTTGCAATGGCATCAAATAATTCTGTGGCGTATTGGTATTTGCAGGCTCTAGAAGTGCAAGTAACAGGGTTTTGATGCTGTCAGAGAGTGTCTGCATCAGCCTTCTGCACCAGACCAGGGAAAACTTTCTGAAGCAGGTCAGGTACTGCCCCTGCATCGCTGCAAGCAGGAGCTCCGCAGGCAGCAAAACCGAGCCAGGTCCTTTGAGCTCACAGGCGTTACATTTCTGGGGTTGCTAAACTTGGGAGTGGGACTGCTGCTCCCACCTGAGAGGTAAGGAACAACACAGTGGATAATACCTTTTTATTATTATTATTTTTTAAACAAAGCCTCCTTGTGCTATCATCTGTTAGTTCATGGTTTTGACTCTGGAAGGAGGACTTCGTAGCAGTGAAGAGTCACGTCTGCTTTGCATCATTTATATTAATAGTTCTCCTTTCTTGTTTTTCCTGTCCCTCAGGGTACTCAGGAACTGGTTAAACAGGTGAAGAATTTGCCCCAAGCCAACTACAACCTCCTGAAATACATATGCAAGTAAGTGAAATTAATTAACACTTGGAAAAGTCACTAAATTTTTTGAGGCTCAATCTTACATGCAAATAATTCACTCTGAAAGTTTGAATATTCAAACACCACTTACACATAACTTACTGCTCCTATAAAACATGTGGAGGTGGATGTGCAGCCTGCCTGAAGGAAGCTCTTGGTTTATCTAAGAGCATCAGCCAAGCAAATTGCTGTCACCCACAGCCTTGGCAGCAGGCATCAATGATGCTAATATGTTGTATTGTTTGTTTCAGAAGCACTTAAAGACCAATAAAGAAAGGTAGTAGTTCCAGGCACTGCACATTTGGAGGATTTATAACACAAGCTGAGTAGCAGAAAGTCAGAATAGCCAGTCTGGCCTCAGCTCTGATTTGGAAGTGGGGCTGGGAGTTGCTCGCAGTACCAGGCACTCCGCAGCCTTGTGGCCCCTTGTCTCTGCTGACTCAGCCAGTTCCAAGTGGGATGGAATGGTTTGGGAGCTGGAGCGGACTGTTACCCTAAATACAATGTAATGAACTTCACGTTGTATTGTGGTCTCCGTGGTAGACTTAAAGTCTTTTTATCACCAGTGGGATTTGCACATCTGCAGCAGGCAGTAGATATAAACACTGACATGAAGCCCATGCCTTATTCAAGAGATGTCAAGCCCTTCCCAAGGGTACAGATGGATAACATTTCTGAAATGTGCTTTTGAATGCTTTGAAAAATTTATTGTGCCTCACTATGTGCTTCTGTAGTCATTTGTTTTAGTATCTGAGCACCGCAAAACATAAATGGCTGAGGCAGGGGAATATAATCATTAATGTTTGTAAGTGAAGAACTGAGGAAAGGAAAGGCAAGGAGATTTTATTTCTGAGTTAGGGAAGAAAACTGAGAGTTCTTGGATCTCAGCACAGTGAAAGCCACATAAAAAATGGAAGTGCCTAGAAAAGTCAGACTGCAAGTAGAAGCATTCAGAAATTTGCCAAACAGGTAGTACAGAATGACGAGGAAATGTTTTGACTGCCCAAACCCCTCCAATTACCCCAAAATGAACAGTAGTTCAGGAAACAGAATACAGGTCAAGTGAGACTGTTCACCTCTGAGGCCACTGAGACCTGTTTCCAACTCTTGTGCGTCCATGTCCCGTAGTCCTTTTCATAACTAGACTAATTACAGGCTATTTGGGTGTTTGTCACAGCCTACTGTAGCTCCTATTGGGAAGCTGTTCCAAACTACAAAAACATCAACTGATAGAAACATTCTGCTGATTTGCAGCTTATACGTATGGATAGCCAGTCCATCTGCAATTCTTCATGTGCTGTCTTTGGCTTGCATAGTCTTTTTCTTGTGTTGATGTTGCCCAGCTGATACATTCACAAGAAGCTCTAGTTCTAGGATGAGGAGATAAGTGAAATGTCTTTTTACTTCTGGTACATCTTTAAATAAACACTGGCAGAAACCACTCTGCGTAACTGGAAAATTCCCATAAAAATGTGAAAATCTGTATTTTCATACCCAGAAGTACCTTTGGCAGAAGCCATCCTGTCCTGCCCCATTCATACAAGGAATCTGGGGATTATTGTTGAGTACCTGAGCTGCAGTTAGTCCACAGGAGCATTTTAGATATTAGGGTTGTATAAACACAGGACAAAACTGTTCCTGCCCCGGAATGCCTACAGTCTAAGTATGAGAAGTGACTTACTTAATATTCCTCTCCTCCTATGATTTTTCTGGGGGGGCTTTTCAAGGTTCCTTGATGAAGTTCAGGCTCACTCCAGCATTAACAAGATGAGTGTCCAGAACCTGGCTACAGTATTTGGACCAAATATATTACGACCCAAAATGGAAGATCCAGTGACCATGATGGAAGGTAGGTACTCCTGTTGTTGAGATGACACAGCATCTGTGTTTCGGAGCTGCAGGAATATGCTGCAAGTCACAGTCACACAGCCACTGAAAGCTGTACCACTTGGTTGCGCAGTCAGCAACAAGTCAAGCAATCCCTTTTATCAGTGCCCGTGAGTGGATGTACCAGTCTGGCCACTGTTATCCCACTTGCCACCGGCGTGGGAGTGTCTCTCCTCTCCAGTACATGGAGATGCCTCTGCCCTGTCGTAAGTTGCTGTGTGAAACACTTTCTGAACCTACTGGTAAAATGAAAGGTCGAATGTTCTTCAGAAGGACCATGTCTAAGTACCAAACTACTGTTGGTTAGCATCGGTGCATTTTGGTGCATTTAGACAGCTCCCTGCAGAGGACATCCAGTCCACAATGAAGGAGGTGCTGCAGGTGCTACTGTGCTACAGGGGCTATAAATAAGTATCTTAGCAGTGTTGTCTTCCAAGCAGACTGTGTATGGGTCAGAACTTCACAAAACCCAAGGAGTAAGTCAAAAATCACTGATAATTCTGGATGTTTTTACAATGTGTTTAAAAAAAAATACTCCAGTCATATATTAGATGTTTGCATGTACATTGATCTCCTGAGTTTAAAAGGAAAAAATGAAAACCAAGCCTGGTACAGATGTTACTAGGCCCTAACTAATTATGGTGTTGCTCTGGGTACATTTACTGTAAGGTGTGTTCTTCTGAGATGACAGCTTTTATATGTTTAGGGTTTGGATAAGGTAGAAAAACAGCCTATTTATCATCAGGTTTTGCTGATTATATACCTTTATATGGAGGGGGGGTCAGCTGTCCCCACCTTTATACCTCCTTTAAGATGCTTATATTATAATATATTACTATATAGTACTATATAATATATTACTATATTATATACCTTTAAGACTCCTAATAAAATTTCTTTAATTTCACAGTAATAGGGATCTGCTAGAATAACTAATACAAAGAAATACTGCTGCCAGTTCTTAACAAAAAGCACTTTAATTGCATCTCTCCAAACTTAAACTGTGAATTTCAAATAGAAATATCTGAAGTTTGACAGCTACATTGTTAGGAATGACCTTATCCCCAGAGAGGTGTAGTTCTCTCCGCGCATCCACAGACATTAAATACAAGCAGTAGGTGAGCTTAGTACCTCTTGTTACCAGGCTGAGACTTCATTATTATATTCAGGTCCTCATTGCAGACCCCTGAATGTTAGCCTTATTCTCTATTTCAGATGATAAGTAAACAGAATGAATTACATATTTGATCTTTTGAAGGTTTTTCTCTTTTGTAGAAAATATGTTGTATTAGGTTTATAAGTGATATTCTGTTAGTCTGTAATGGTCTACAGTAATGAAAAGCAGTGACAACTCATTTCTGTGGATTTATATAGCTGTTAAGTACACTTTCTGCACTTGCTGTACACTTTCTACTTGTTTATGTTTGAATGCAGTGAGAAGCTCCTCTTAATTGTTGGTCACCTTGTGAATCTGCTGGCTGTTGTCTGCAGTGAGGTAGCTGCAGCCATGATTATTTTGGGAAACTGTTCCTGTAGACTAGCTCCCTGTGGCACCTTGTGTTCCACTTTTCAAGGTTTACTCAGACCTATGTTCCTGCAACACACGGTTGTTGTTTTGCTGTCCTATCTTAAAGAACATATGCTTGGTTGCTTTAGCCTCTGACCCTAATTATCTTCTACCTTAGAATTTAATGTTTTCCCTTGGGTCCTTAATGATTAGAAACAAACCTAGCAGAACCTCTTGTTGCTTTCATTTTTGGTATCAGTAAAGATGTCGTCAGTGTGTTCCCTAAACCTGATGGGCTGTCTGTGCCCTGCTGTCCTTTCCCAGTAGATGGCTGGGAGGCAGCCTTTGCATGGCACTCTTCAACAGATCCTGAAGTCCAGTTTCCTTCCATCTTGGACCGTATTTCAGCATGTTTCCTCATGAGTGCGGTTTCATTTCAAACTGCTGGATGTTTTACTAGAATTGGAAGTGAACACCATTCTACAAATAGATTGATGGTACAAGAAGTATCTTTGTGCCCTCGTGTGCTGCTGCATGTGTCACACAGGTGTCATACTCCAGGTTTCTCTACACAGTAGGAGTGCAGCAGAAGGCGTAGGCTGAAATTTCTGGTGCTTTAGTAAACACTAGCTCTGGCCTGTTAAGACTGTGAATTTTGGTGCAATGTAGATCCCAAGGCAGTGGAAACCTGCAGGTTTTGGAAGCTGGACAGAAATGTGCTCCATCCCATCTAATGCATCAGTGTGTTCAGGATCCAGCGTGCGTCTCTGCACAGAGCTATGCTGTCCTGTATGGATGCACATGCTGGAATCAATGCTGGCTCTGAACCCCATGCCATGGTGTGGTGCAGACGTGCCCTGTTTTCCAGGTGTCCTCCTCCTCTGCTGTCCTCAAAGGTGTCCTTAAGTAGCCATTTACTAATCATTGCTACTGATCATTTGTACTACACTAGTCAGCTGCACTCAGGCGTTGGGCCGACACTTGCACCGTTCACATTCCCCATCTCCAGCAATGGGAACAATTCCTGGCTCCTGCAGCCTGCAAACAAGGGCCCAGAGCAGCTGTTTGTGCAGAGCCACTGCAGGGCACGGTGGCCACACACCTGCCTCGTAAGGGGCTCACGCAGCACCTCGCAGACAGGGAGTGAGTCCTCAGTTCTTCCATGTCTCACTGTATTTTTGCCTTTGTTTCCCCCCACAGGCACCTCACTGGTTCAGCACCTGATGACAGTGCTGATAAGTGAACAGGGGCGAATCTTTGCTGTTCCTCAGGCAGACGTGCCAGGGAGCCAGCTGGAAATCAGACCCGTGCGGCCACGCAACACTGTGGAGTGGATCTCCGAGGAGGACGGGGAGGACAGCAGGTCGGAAAGCAGTGTTCCCAGCCCTGCTGATCTGCCTTCTGGCAATGCTGCGGCGCTGGAGGCCGCCCCTGGACCTGTGGTGAAAAACACCCCTCCAGAGTGCAGTGGCAAATTGACTCAGCCTGCCACCAGCCCCAGCAAAAGAGTGCAGACACTGCCTCCGTGGAAATACTCCTTCCGCCAGCCGGGAGCGCGGTCTGTGAGTCCAAAGCTGGGCAGCTCATCCTTAGATATCCCCAACCTTTCCTCCAGTGGGAACTGGCTGATGAATGGACTGTACTCTCTCCGAGGCCACCGCCGGACAGCCTCTGGGGAACGAGTTAAAGACTCATGCTCTTCCCAAAGACTCTCTACTTACGACAATGTCCCTTCATCCAGCCTCTCCCTTAGCACACACAGCATGGCCAGCACCACGTGGTCTACATCGTCGTGTGAGATCTCCGTGGTGGACTCAGTCAGCAGCTGCCCAGCCTGTCGGGCCAGTGACTCTTCAGCTTTAAGCTCTCTCCAGACCGAGTGGATGACTCAGGGCTCACTGTCTCAGAGTGAGGTCAAGACCGCAGATCTAGAGAACAGCATCGACAGGTTTGAAGCATGCAGCAGCAGCAGCGAACAGAGCAACCCCGCTGCAGCTTCCAGAGACTCTGTCAAATGCTCTAGAGCCTTACAGAGCTTGGTGGTGGAGCTAAAGACAGAACTGAGCAAACAGAGGACAGAGTACGAGACCAGTATCAAAAGGTAATGTCATCTGCGGGGGGGGGACGGGACGGGACAGGGACAAGGAACTCTTCTATCCTCCTTACCCCTGTTTGAACATGCGTGTGGGCTACCAAGTGTATCAGGTTCTCAGACCTGGAGTTTGGCTTTGGGAGACTGCAGATTTGGATCTGGTCTTTCCTCACTGTTCTATGAGTCCATCTTTTCTCTCTGTCATAACAGAGGATCAAAAATTGGGATTTCCATTATACAGGAAATTCCAGTATTGCTCATTCTGTTTTCAATGGGAATCAGAACAGCACAGGTAGTACTGAAGTCTGCTCTTTGTCAGTGTCCTGGGAGAAACAGTGAGGCAAGATGTGTCTTGTGGGGAGGGAATGGGACCTAGGGTGGTCAGCCCTCAACAGGGCACTCTGTTGGTCTGTGCATGTGCCAAAGAGACTTGTGTTAAATCAGTCTGAAATTGAAGGCTTTATGCTGCTTTTCTCAAGAGAAACTTTCTTCAGGAAATTGATTTTGACTATTCTCTGCTGGTTTTGTTGTTGTTGTTGTTGTGATTGCATCTCAGTTATAACTTTTTCAGCAGCCCTTTTGTGTTGAACTTCAAATATCAAAAGCAATGTTTCTAGGTGCACTCGTAGCAGTCCGTTGCTCACACAGCACGCCACTGACTCGAAGTAGCATCACGGTGCTGCTTGTACAGCAGAGAGCTGAACTGTGCGGTTCTTTGCCCACTCTGATGTTTTTCAGGTTTTCAGGAGAGGTGTGTGTCAGGGTAGGGGCTGTAGGAAGTGGAAAGTACTAGTAATAAATAGCAAGAGTCATTGTGTCAGTTGGTATATTGGTTTTTATGGGTCTAAGTGCTTAACAGAATGACTTTCAGACAAGTCCTCAGGGAAATATGCACATGAAGTAAGTATGGTTGTTTAAAGGAATTAGATATGTTTTAATATACAGGCATATGCAAAATTGCACACCATGTTATAATACAGAAGAATCATCGTTGGCCTGGGCTCTGCAGTTCTGGTGCTTTGCAGCAGAGAAGGGCTGTAGTCCCATTTCTTACAAATTTCTTTCTTAGCATTTTTTGTGTGTTAAGGTGTTAGTGTTATACTCCCTAAATTATCAAAACTCTGGTACCATTGGCATGTCTCAATACCCAACCAGTCTCCTAAACATGGTACCAAAGCGCACACAACTGTTTGTAGGGATTGTATAGTACAGCTTGAAGCTAAGTTTGTTGCATCTTTTGTCTTGTTAAAGTAATTTCTCAAAAGCTGTTTTGGAAAGCTCTAGTCTGAACTGTGATCTCTACCAGTAGGCCAGCTGTTAACATAGGAATTTTACTTGTTACCTTCCTGTTATATTTTAAGATTTACTCTGGTGGTGGCTTGCCAGCCTCTGCAGCTTTTCTGCCTCCTGCCTTGCTGGGTGAGGCTGGAAGGACTGGCAGGCCACCATCAGCTCAGTTCCTATCAGGCATCAGTGTGGGAGAAAAGCTGCTCCTGCTGTGTTGTGTTCCAGGTGGAAGAGCTGATGAGAACCCCACCAGCTGCTAGTGTGGTGTGTTGGAAAGAGGAGGGTAGTTTGTGGCTTTTTTTTTTTTTTTTAAAAGATGCCCCACTGATGCAGAGTGGAAGGGAGATGAGAGTGTGGGCCTTGTATTTAATGCTGCAGGACTGCCCTAGCAAGCCTTGTTGCAGGGATCCAGAGTAACAAGCAGAAACGAGAGCGGGCTGCAAAACTTGGAAATGCGTACCTGCATTCTCACCTGCCGCCCCAGGGAAGAGATGGCTTTCCGTCTCTTACCAATAAAGCTGTTCCAGCGGCCCTCAGCCGTCAGGGACATCTAGGAAGACCTGTTTGGCATTCCTGCCACGTTCTCAGCTGTTTCAGCTCTAACAAACACCTGCCTTGCCCCTTCAGCTGGAAAGGGACAAGGAGCACTATAACCGGAGGGGAGGACTATAAATTGGCCAGGTCTCACAGGGCAGAGTAGCTAAGAGAAAAATGCTTATGAAGTAGTATTTTCACAAAACCAGGCAAGATGCAATCACTGCCTTTTTGTATTAAACAGGATGATTCCAGCTGTTCAGGATTACAGCCCTAAGGATCTTGCTGACAAGTCTAAGAATTTCAAGCCAAGTTTTTCAGCTCTCAAAAATTTTGCAATGCTTTTACTGCAGCTGCAGCAATTTACATGTGCAAAGCTATGTTCCTTTTGAGACTGCATATGAAAGTCTGCTCCTGTGGAAACACAGGAGCTAACTAGAGTAAAGAAGTGTGGCAGCTTAGCAGGAGGAGTTGGGGCTGCCTCTCTAGCTTTATTTTATTGAAGATAATTTAGTCCCCAAAAGTAGTAATTAATTCCTTTACAATTGTACATGTGCTTGTGTGGTTTGCAGAACGCAGTCTGTGTAGCAGGGCATGTTTTAATGAAGGTATACGAGCGTTTTGTTGGCACACGTGTAAGTGGAGGGAAAGCAAAGTCGGTACCTGCCTGGGGCAGAGGTAAGGAGCACTTGCTGATGGAAAAGCTGTTATTTATCATTATCAACTGCCCATTTTCTTGCTCTTAGTCAGAGGGAGGCAAGTTTTATGGCCTTCCTGTAACCAGTCTGTTCCAGAGCATTTCTCCCTCGAGGTTAGTATAATTAACAGGCGTTCTCTGTGGAGTTTCAGTAATTCATGTTTACCACCTGGGACTCTTAAGAAACTGGAAGTATCTTGGAGAGGACTATTATATTGTATGTGTAGAAACTCTGTAAGTACTGCGAACCTGTGTAATTCAGAACGTGGACAGCTAGTCCAGGCTGCTGTAGCTGACTCCTAAAACTTCACGGTAGAAAAATTTACTTGGTAGCTCAGAGCTGTAGGATATAACAAAAATGTTGTAAGGGGAAGTGGGGGGGCTGCATCTTCGCTTCAGAAGAGTACCCTTGTATTACAAAAGATAGCTAGCTGGGTGATAAAAGTCTGCCAAGACAGGCAGTTTTTTGCAGACGTTCTGCACATTTCTATTCACCCATCAGTGCAGCTGTTGGCCTGCTGCGCTTGGTGATCAGTGCTAAAGTGTGTGACTTTGTAAGCTGTTGTGAAAGCTGTGACAATGATAATAATGCCATTCTTGGCTGTATGTGAAGGAACAGTCTAAGGGGATACATTGCATTGCATTGCCTGCATAATTGCTTCTTGGTGGTCACAAAATGTAACTCAGGTTCTTCTGAGACTGTCACAAAGGTCCGATTATTTTTTTTGATGTTGTGGAGTCTGCAGCATTTCCTTTTTGAATGTCATTTACCCTGTATAAAATACGCCATTCACAGTTTCAGAGGGAAGCCAGGCACCACATTTTCACAGTTGGGTATTATACTGTTTACTGAAACTATGTCGTCTTCTATTTTTTCTTTAGAGGGGGACATTTTTCCTAGGAAGAGCCTAATTTTTAAAATCACCATCTGACTGTTCTAATGATCAGAAATTCCTATCTGGATATAATACTTCTGTATTAACACCACTACTCTGTCTTGCGATTAGGAAACATGATTGGGAGGACAGCAAGTGATGTTCCTTCTGCGCTTGTTTCAAATCCAAAAACATGAACCTTGTTCTTTGACCTCCTTAGAGAAAAGCTCTGAGTCTTGCATTAGAGCTTTGTGCAGAGATGAACTATTTAAGGTCTGTTCTTCAGATTCTTCCTCATATGAAATGTTATTTTTTGTAAAATCTTGTAGAATGTGAAAAACTTTTACTCCCCCACCCTGCTGTCAGCGACAAACTTTACAGAAAATACCTTAAAATGGATGGTGAGGAAGGACTGTGACCTCATTCCTAAGTGACCTTCAAGGATGTTCCTCTGTACTGGATACCCTTAAGGGGAAACACAGTATCAGGATAAAAACAGAGGTTAAAAGTTTATTTTGCAAATTATATATTTGAACTCAACCTAACTGAGGAGTTGAGTTGCATCTCCTCAGCCACTGTCTGTTCCCAAAAAGCATAAGCATTGTTCTGTAAGACTTGACTTAGGCCTATTTTCTCAAGATACAAAATGGAGTAGGGCTCCAGCTTTCAAGGAGTCTCTGCCCATAAACTCACATGAAGTAACTACGAAATGGCAGTTAGTGCCCTTACTTAAAACTTCCTCTTAGAATGAAGATGTTTTAGCTCTAAGTTGAATGACTTACTTATATTTATTATAGCCATCAGCAGTATTTATCATGCCACTTAAAAAGCTCTTTTTTTTCTTTTCCCTCTTTCTCCCCTTTGGTTTTAAGAATTGAAGAAACGAGTTCAGACCTGAGGAAGCAAGTGGTTAGGCTAGAAGAAGAACTGGACCAAGAACGAAAGAAATACACGATGCTGGAGATAAAGCTGAGGAATTCTGAACGTGCTCGTGAAGATGCCGAGAAGAGAAATCACCTCCTGCAAAAGGAAATGGAAGAGTTTTTTTCAACATTAGGATGTTTAACTGTTGGGAGTCAAAGTGCTAAAGTCCCCAAGTAGAACAAGCTGATGTACAGCATAGAAAATTCTATTTCTGGCAAAACCAGTGAAAATGCACATTTTGTTATGGTATACTCATGTATCATGAGTAATTCTACAGTGATTGTGCTCTCAGTGACACTTACTCTGTTGTCTTTACATGTGCTGTAGTATTTGGGCCAGCTGGGGAAAGACTGCTAAACATAATGCTTGAAAGTTTAGATACCAGATTGCCGAGGAAGAGTGGGCACGCTTTTTATCCACAAGTCAAAAGACACTATTCTCCATAGCTGTACTGGTGCCATCTTTGGATTTACTTGCACCATCCTTTTGCTGGTTCAAGGACAATGGAAAGGCGTGCAAGGTGGGTGAGGTGGCCAGAAGGGTGGTTGGGAGGACTGCAGTTCCAGGATCACCACATTCAATGTGGTTTAGCATATGGACTTAATAACAGATGGTTTTTTTCCTCCCCACTCTCTACATAAAGTTTGTTCAGATTTCTCATTCTTGAAAGTGGCATTATTTTATCAAGATGCTTTGAAAACAATGTCTACAGAACAGCAGAAGATGCTGGAAATTCTGACAATTCACTAAAGTTGTCCCTTAGATACCAAACAGTTCCACTGCCTCACAAAAATATGACTTGTTAAAGTATATGTGATTAACAGTCATATTAGCCACACAAACTCCATGGAACTTTAAATATGCACATTTTGCCCTAGGCATCTTATCTTTTATTTTGAGCCAAAAATAGAGCAGTATTAGCCGCAAGAAAAAAAAGATATCTCATGAGCTGATATGTACTGATCAGACATCAAGGTAAGAAAAGAAAGATTCTTATCATCAAAACACATCCAACTGATGCAAGTTTTTATCTATGAAACCTTAATAGCGAAAACTACGGTAAGAGAAATTAATGCAATTAGTGCTGGAAAAGGGAAAGGGTGGGATCTACCTTTAACCTTCACAGGACAATTTACTTCTAGTTTCTTCTTCATATCTCTCATGACCCCAGTTGATTTTTTGTTGTTAGTTCATGGGGATATGAGGGACCAGAAGGAGAACTGCAAACAACCCAGTAGCCTAAGTTCACTACTTCTACTAAAAGAACAGACATCACTAAAATGAAGTTGTAATTTCCAGTAATTAGCCGTCAGGGCTCACTTCCCTTCAAGGGACTTATTTGAGAAATTCTGCATCACATTTGTAGTGCCCTGAGCCACGCAGAACCTGCACACAGAAAATTGTTTCACTAGATTCATCTTGAGCTCTGCTTGCCAGCCCCAGCACTCACCATATTGTTTGCTCTCTTTTGGCACATATCTTTGACAGCTGAGGCAGCTTGGGAGTCTCAAAGGAGAAAGACTTACTTTTAACAGAAAAGTGCCACGACAACATGAACCGGCTAAGACAAAAGTACAAACTGTAACAAAAGTGCTTGCTTTAACTGTTTTTTAAAAATGACTTGAATCTGACCTGTTTTCTTACTAGATATAACTCACTGTCTGGAAATAACCTTGGAATGGGCTTTTTAAAGTATCAGCTGATTGCACACCTTTTACTATTGACCTTCTCCTCATCTCACAGATATCCAGGTATTTTAATAGATGCTACCTTTCTTCTGCCTCACTATAGTACTTCTCCTTTCTACACAACTGTAAACCATTCAAAGTGAGCAAAAAGAAACGTATTGACCTACTATTTCCTAGTTATAACAAGTCAAGCGAAGTGGTAAAATAACACTGAGCAGTTCAGTTATTTCAAAACATTTTCCCTTCTTCCCAGACTTTCCAGCTGCACTGGGTTCCTTACTACCCTGTTGTGAAGCAGTATGGCACATCCCTGCCTGTTCAACAGGAGCAGCCTGCCACCTGCAGGCAACAGCATCAGCCTTATCTTTTGTCCCCTTGTATTATTAATGATCGCAACTGCAGATCACAACCTTCCAGGGTATTATTACTGATCACAACTGATGCTGCAAGGAAGACAATGGCCTGTTTAAAACAACACCATTAAGATGTATAATGTGAGTAGCAACCCCTGTTGTAACAATGATTTTGAGCTTGAACAGCACAGTGGGTTTAGGCAGCATTAAGTATGATAGTCCTCACAAAATAAACCTCAATATTAGAGCATGGCCTGAACGGAGTTGTACCTAATTCTCTGTAAGTAGAACACCAGGACTGGTAAAAAGCGACAGCTTGTACTATCTGGGGCATTCAAGCCAAAGTAGTAGCAAGCAGGCCATTTTAATACCCTCTTTTATTCTTACCCCCAACTTGGGTACCTTTCATTATATCCATCCTCCTGACAGCCCACAGCCCTTAGACTCTTTATACTGCGTTATCTCCTGGATGTTTCAGGTGCAGACTGCTCCCGTTAGTTCTGGCACACTACAAACTTAAGAACTGAGCCATGCTGACTGGAAGCCTAAAAACGAATATGTGAGGCAAGAAGGGGAAGCACTAAACAAGACTTCTGGCTAGCTCTCAGTGAAAGCAAATGCAGCAATTCTTATTCTTTAAGTATTCAGAATACAAGGCAACTGACATATATATAGCCAAACTGGGGAACAAACCCACTTATCCTAAGCCTTTAGCTCTAAGACAAGACCATCTATTAGCTATATTGCACTCTACATTATATCAATCTGACAGCCAGGATAAAATTCATTCCTGTTTTCAGTTTCACAAATCAAACCGTATCCACGCAAAGTGATTAATGGAACTAACCTTTATTTTAGTTGACTGTTGTGCTCCAGAAACATCTATTCCGCTTCTTCATGAGTAATAAATTTCAGGTCATTTTGAAGATGATCCGCTGCAGTCAGTGAAAGCTGCAAGAAGTAGATAACTACTGAGTTCATGCTTAAACACACCATGGTGGGATAAACGCTAAAGCACAGTAACAGACACATAATGTTCATTTCCTCTTATGAGCAATTACACAAAAAATGGGGCTATACTTGTGCTGTTGGACACATCCTCATGGATCACTATGTCCTTATTTCAGGAAGATATATTCTCTGTACTAACTGTAATACCTGTTCCTCTACTCTTTTTTCCCAACATTTCATGTGTCTACCTCATGGACCTAAGAGCACTCCTTATTTTACTGACCTTTAAGGTTATCCCCGCTCCCCCCCCCCCCCCCAATTTAAAATGCCAGCCTTAGCAAGTTTACAAGATACAGGTTTGTTAGTACTAATAAGATACAAAGAAAGGCTGCTGGAATCGGGTAGCTAAATTTTTACCATAACTTTATCTGTACAATCTTCCCAGCTGGCAACATCCCTTCCAATATTATGCAGGCAAAAAGAATGTAAACAAATTTTCAGTAAAAGAAATCCAACACAGGCATATAATTGAAAAAGAAATCCAAAGTCAAATATTCCAAAATAACAAAAAAAATCTGTAGGTCTCCATGGCATTTCTAATATGAAAAGGAAAATTAATAATGCGAGCTTATTTAATTATCCACATTCACCAAAGAGGTCTGTACAAGCCAGCAGCACTACAGAGAGTTTCAGCTTTAGGTCTATGCACCAGAGCCACTGCCCAAGATGATCAAAAATGAAGTCACCTACAGACAAATCCAAATCCAGGACTGTCTCAGGCCTTGCTCTATATTAATACATTACTTGGAACCAACCTCACTTTATGCTAACAGATGCAAATAAAACCGAACATCTCTGAGCCTCACCGCTTTCCTGGAAGAACGCCTCCCGAATAGCTGGTCCAGAGAAACAAAACAGGCTGCACTGTAGTGCCCAGGTCACAGTACCTTTCCCTTAAAAAAAGGATGCAAAGACAACGTAACAACATGCAGCCAAACACAACTCAAGGGCATCTCGAGTCTTCCTGTAAAGCAACTCGCAGAGCCTGCTGGAAATGAAGGTAATGAAACACATTATGTTAGGATTTAGCCCCACTGCAGTGGTGGCAGTGCAGGAAGTGGGCCTGTCACCCAAATTAGCCCTCTGGTAAGAACTCTTCAAAAGTCAGATCCCTTAAGCCTTATCTGGGACTCAGTTTTGAGAAGGATTTTCCTAAAGGCCCAGTCCCTGTGCCCTCCTTTCATACACTCCAGGGCCCAAGGCTTACCTCTTCTTACCACGTCGGGTCTCAGCAGCTTTATTTCCAGGAAAGAAGGCAGGCTGCAGCTGGCAGCAAAGAAGTAAGAATGGATTCTCAGCAGGCGTAAACACACTTGATACTATCAGTCTGTGGCACAGCCAAAGCCCACGGGAATGGAGAAATGGAAGAAACGTAATTTTTGCCCACGAGTGAGCTCACACACAAGACAGGACTTAAATGCCATTTAAAACAGATGAAATCTCAAGAAAGACTGATGCTAATACAACTCCAGCTGCAGTCTTATTGGGAAATCCATGATGTGAAATCCTAGCAATGAAGAAACACTACATACATAGTGGTCAAACTTTTTTTTTCCTTTTTTATTTAAAATATCATTATAACCAATTAACATACTAGATAACAATGTATACATTCCAGTGGTGCACATGTAATGACCTATGGCATGAATGATTAAAAAAAACACCATGTTCTCAGTAATGCCCCACCAACAGCTTATTTGGAGGGAATAAAGGAAAAGCAGGAAAAGGTATCAAATGCAGGGAAGAAAAAAATTAGTTTTCCCAATATTTTTAATGGTTTATCTTCCCACTCATATTTCTTGGGACAAAATCAAATTAAGAATATACTTCAAAAGGGGCAGGAAGAATGATAATAATTAGGGTGCTTTTTTTTTTTCTCAACTTTAGTAATAAAAGTTAAAGAACTCTCAAAAATAGACTAGATATTGGGCCTACAAAAGTAATTCATCTGTATGCAAAGCTTACCAAGAATTATTCCTTTTGTAAAATGTAAAGGATGAGCTGACATTACTAGTAAACTATTTTTACCTACAAAACCAGACTACAATAATAAAATCACCAATTTACAGCTAACATGATATTCTAGATGTACATTATTGTACACAAGCTATATATTACACATGAACATCTTACGTGAAATATATAAGAAACATACTTACTGATATTGTCTCAACATTGGCCAATAGGTTTATTTTTCTAAAGGAAGTGTATTTTTCTATTTCACATTCAGTGTAGTTCCAATAGCAAGGGTTAGCTTTGCTTACTTAGAAACGTAGACAGTTTGTGTGAGGTAGATCAAGAAAACCTAGCTTAAAATTTTAATGGCAAAAGTGGAAACACACTGTTATCCGATTCATAACATGTCTGTAATGCAGAGAAATCTAAGAAAGAGAAGGGAGTGAAAGAGATCAATTAAAATATCACTTTTACCCAGTGCCCTTAACTAAATTAAATGAATTGAAAATTTGGGTAGGCATTAGAGTCTCATCACATATCTGCATTAAAATCCTCTTTCTAATCCTACCAAAAAATGCAGACAGCTCTCTTTCAACTCCAATCTTCAAACTAAATATGTAGAGACAGATGAACCAAAACATTAATAGGCAAATGAAATGTAACAACAAAAGCCGCTGTCAACAGCAAATAAAAATATATCCAGAAAGAGTAATTCACTCCCTTTAGCAACTCGAAACAGTAAGAACAAGTGTAAGCTGAACCTGCGTCTTCCCTTTCCCCCATAATCTTAATTAAGAAACATTTAATGTCATATGCTTTGGATTACTGGATGGGTAGAAACTATCCACCTGTACTAGCTTTTTGATCATTTTTTTTCTTTATGCAATGTTGAGATGAATGCCACATACATTAATGCAGAAGCATTATATTTATACAAACGCCTGTCAAGGTGCTGAGTTTCTGCTTTCTAACTCAATAGCCTTTATGTTCAGAGAAGCAATGTTCCATAAAACACATCAGTAACATTCTACTTACTTGTACACTGAAGCAGTAGAGGGTGCTATTGACACGACCGCCTCAAATGCAGCTCACTACATCCTCTTAAATTCACACACAGGTGTTCCTGTGTGTGCGTGGGGCAGGAAGGCTTACCTGTTTATACTGATATTATCTTTATTATCTTTCCTATCCAGAAAGATACTGCTATACATATAGTATAGTAAGGTTCTTCTAAACCAAAAACCCAAGCTGCACAGTGCCTCCACTGCGAGGGAAAAGTGCCGTGTCTATTCAGGTTAGCAGAATGAGTGAAACAGAGGTGACCTGGTCAGTCACAGAATCACAGAACCATAGAATATGCCAAGTGGGAAGGGACCCACAGGGATCACTGAGTCCAACTCCTGGCTCCACACTGGACCACCCAAAAATCAAACCATGTGTCTGAGAGCATTGTCCAAATGCTCTTTGAACGCCAACAGGCTCAGTGCCATAACCACTGCCCTGGGCAGCCTGTTCGTGCCCGACCACCCTCTCGGTGAAGAACCTTTTCCTGATATCCAGCAGGCATTGTCTGACTAGTCTAAGGTCGTTCAACTGATTGGTATTGCTTTGGCAGTCCAGCTTCCCACACATGCACTAACATACAAAAATCTCAGTACTGACCCCACTGTCTTTCCTCAACAGAAGATGTCACACAGTGGAGGTACAGCACACAGTGGCAATATTAATCTTTTCCCCTCTCCCTCTCCATCTATTTAAAAACCTTGAGGAACCTACTTCTACAAAAGGAAAGGAGCTATTTTGTCCTTGGTGCCTGCCACAGCTCTGACCCCAGAAGGTGGGAATTAATCTTGTTATTATTGCCCAACCGTCAACCTCACCTGACACAAAATCAGACACAGCTCACTGTAATTCAGTCCCTACCAACTCCAATGGATTGGAATGGCCCTAGAAGTGGAAAGTTGCATGCACTTTAGTGAAACCTGTTGCCATGAAAAGATTTTGGAATCACGTACTAAAATATAGTTTAATAATACTTTAAGAATAAAATTGTACAGTGTATTATACTATGCTAGCTAACAACGGAACAATAGACAAAAACAGCTGAACTCTAGCTACCCATTTGTTTGCTATCTGTGGCAGTGTACAACCATCTCTGAAAACATTTTATATTTCAACAAATAAAAAGGGATGTTAAGACTAGTCTACTGTTGTGATAAATTGGTTACTGAGAATCTTATTTTCTGGTCTTTTAAATTTACCGTCACTTTAACTTGCCTAAAATGCAATCAACTGAAAAAAAATAGTAACATTACTATGAAGATGATGCCAGAAGTGAAGTATAGGTTCCAGCATCCAAAGCTCTGACCTTAGTGAAATAATCACTTTAAACGTAGCTCACTTCATACTGCATGGGTTGCAGTGGACAGTCCCAGCCATTCATCAACCCTATCTTGAAAAAACAAAAGCTCAATTCTCCTTAGAGATTATGAACAAAATGAAGTTACTATTGATAGCATGCTGTGGTAAAAGACTAGACTCAGCCTGTTTATGTTGAAAGAAGAAAAGAACGAAGTAACTTTCATTCAATATTCATTTTAAAGCAATTTTCTTTAGGACACTGGAAAGTGATAGCAAAAATTTTTTTGAAGTTTCAAAATATTTCAGTCACCACTGCAATCCAGAGCGGTCCAAAATCAACTGAAACAGGAATAACATTTACCAAATTCTGTTCTTTACAGCATTTACAGGCATCAGAAGTTGATTTTGTCAATCTTAATTTCATTACACTGGGTTAACCCTATATAACAATGTAGTACTGTTGTCTGACCAAAAATTTTGGCTTAATTCACAGTTTAAACTTTGATAAAAAAATTACAAAATAGACTGTTCTGTTGGTCTCTGTTCAAATTGAGCAGATTTTCTATGTTCCAGTGCGAGATGAATCCAAATATGTCCTGCCTATTCTAAGGTAATATACAATTTGGCAGGATCCTGTAAAAATAATTGCCTTAACAAATGTGGTTAGAAAGGCAATATTGAAATACTCCATACAAATGAGGAAAGCAAAATTACACACATAGCACTTACCAGCAGTCTAGCCAGGCCAGGGAAACAACTGTGCAGTTTATCAATTTAGTCATCTTTGAGACATTACCACTCCTTGTACCCTGTATTTTTTTTAAAAAGACATGTTAGATATTGAAAGCATTACTATCACTTACATTTTTCTGAAACTTACTGCAAAGACAAATTTTCCTCTTTCAATTATAACTTCAAAAAGATACATATTTAACCCAACAAGGTGGAAGGAACCACACTGAAGAGCATCAGTCATTCCTGGATGACCTTTGTAGCCAGTCCTATTATTTGCTTATGCTCTGTGCCTGGCAAGACTTCTGTATTTTTTACGCTCATTTTTGTGAGCATTACTAATTTAAATTCCTCTTCACATTCTAATTCACTACAAAATATGCATCTACACAAGGCAATCAATTATACAGCCTAGCTTCACTAAAAATCTGCATTTTCCAAAGGAATAAATTCTGAATGATTAACTCATACATAAACTTAAGTCAGTTATACATAAATCATTCTGTAAATATAAAATGTAAACAGTTAAAATACTTCTGTGAGGAGCAGCACCATTTTACATGACTATTTAGTAACTGTTCTACATATTTCAATATAACTTTTGTTTAAAAAGTGTATTGAAACCTGGAGCTTCAGTGCTGAAAACTACTGAATATTTATGACTTAAAATGAACCATTATTAAGATTTCTGCTACACTGGTCTCATGGTGAAATGAAAGAGATAAATATTAATTTATACAGCACTACTTCTCCCTCCTTTGGATGGCATATATTGCTCACTTAATGCATTAGCTACAGAAATCCTGAGGTTCTTCTACCACTTAATGGTTTTTAGCTATCAGTTACTTTTGGTGGAGAAAGAATAGCTGAAGTTTTGCCCCTATTGCATTCATGTCGTTTCCTCTTCTCCCCAAAAAGCACTCACCTTAGTAGACAAAAATAGTAAGAAACTAAACTCCCAAGAATTATATACTACATGAATGTATAGCTATATAGCATATTTGTTTTCCCTGTTGGCAGTCTAGACATCCTGGATACACTTCGTTTTGTGTGTACAAAAACAGGCTACAGGCTAGAAGTAGACAGTTTATTTGCATTGCAATGTGTTATTCATGAAGTATCCTCTTGTTTTATGGTGATCACAAGATTTGGCATGCCACAATTCTGCAGAAAACATCACATCCCGGTATTAGGCTAGATATTTCTGCAGCCTTGAAGATAGGCTTTGTTTTCTTTAGTTCATAAAACCATTCAGATGAAGTTACTTTGCAAAGGATTGTTTTTCTAACAAAAATCAGTAACTGTTGCTTTTACTGAAGTATTATATGCAAGCGGCCAAAGTAAAAGAGGATTTTGTTCACTGCCAGCACCGCAGTAGTATGCCCCAAAAAACCTACAGCTGGCTGCACTGAATTCTCTCTCCCCCTCCACCTCGATATGGACATATGACCAAGCATAAAACTTTGAAGGATATCATGAACAAAACATCTGGAATAAATTCTAATTAAAAAACTGAAAACCTATAAAATCTTAAATAATTCATGATATGGTAATGACCACAACATTAATATGTGCTTTGATAAAACAAATCTTACAAATTCAGTAAAAAAAGATCAGCAGCATAATAGTAAAGCAAATATGCAGATTTTAAAACCACAATAAAAATTATCAGGTTTAATATTTTACAGTTAATTACAGCAAAAAAAGTGGCTGCTTTTAACACAACTTACAATTTAAAATTACAGCACTTTATGATGAATTCTACGATTATTTTTGAAAAAACACTCAAAAATACCACCAAATTTTAAAGGTGCCCTATTAATGACTAAAAGGACCCCCCTCCCACCCCCCAAAAGACCAAGTAGTCATCTACAGCAACCCAGAGGTCCAGCTGAGGCTTCTAGACTGCTGTCTGTATCAGAGGCCAATGTTGGATCTGTTGACATTGAAGACACATCATTGACAGATGACGATGAAGATGGATGTTGAGAGCCATTGATCATTGCTGCACCTGTGCTATGAGAAACAAAACAGCAAATCAGTTGCAGATACAGTTGCATGGTTCAGCACTTGCATTAGTCTGTCTCTTCCTACTAGTCATTACTTTTCTCATTTTGGCAAGTTTGAAGCGATGCATCACAAGACAAATATTTGTATCAAATATTAGAAGCCAAATATTTATATCAAAGCAAATAAAATCCACAAGTCTTAAATGTGGGCCTTAATGAATGATATGTCAGGAACCACAGAACTCACATGACAGGGTACCTGTCAAATTGCAATAAAAGCTAAAGACTGGGGGTTAAAAATCACAGAGCTAATACTGCATAAACCAAGAGCTAAGATATCCTGCTAGATGTTGAGACCCAAAGCTAGACTATACCTATATATTTTGGAAAAGAAAGGGGCCTGTTTTTACCATCAGATCTTCCCATTTAGTCTGGGAAATAGCTGGCATTCAGCCACACTGCATACAGCCAGCCTCTGATATGCAGGGATTTGTCAAAGCCTGGGCTCCAGTGAACTCTGAGCAAAGTCAGCAACTGCTGTCAAACTCTTGCCATTTTGTTCCAAAAGTCAGCAATGCTTTCTGAAAGTGCTCCATAATTTTTCTTTCTGTTTAGAGGAATTATTCAAGACAGACAACCTAGAAATCCTATTTCATTACTTAATAGGTATAAGTTGCGGTTATATCTTTATGTGAAACTGCACCAGCTACAAATTACACATTAACCAGATTATGGCAGTAGAGTACTGGTACATACCAAGATGTTTCTAGAGGACTGAAATGAAGCATCAGCTCCATGGGGACAATAATAGAGGAATTTACCAGATTAATAAAAAGAGATATTCCACAAAATAATGCCAACTCCATACATTCCACTCAAATAAGCACAATATCAAAGAGAATTTTAGTGTCGGTCATTAAAGAGCCATATTTTTGAGTCAGGTTACTCTTGGATGTCTTGACCAGCTTTACACCCTCCTGACCTATAACTCAATGTAGCTTTGTACTGTGCTTTTATTGTAACCAACCTAAAGGGGCTGGTTGTCCGCGTATAACCCCATTCTTGGTTCTTTCCTCCAGGTCCATGACTTCCTTGTATATCAATTCTGAAAATGCAGGGAGAAGAAGGCAGAAAAATGAATTTGCAAATACAAGACTCAACTGACAATACATCTCCCATTAAAATGTCCATTTAAATTTCTTAGGTTTATTGCTGTTTAGAATTAGTTTTGAACAACAGGTTGTAGGCTGCAGAAAAATAGGCAAGTGGTATAATAATTCTCTTCTGTTGGAGCTACAATGGCCTGGCACTCTCAAGAACACACTGACATTGCTCTAAGACTTTTGTCCAGACCGCCTGGGGACCTCAGGTTAAATCAAGTCTTAATGACCACTCAGTTTTTATCAATGGCTTCTTTGGTACAGAACAACCAGATCAGCAGTCTTCAAAGGAACAGGTAGGCCACCAGGAACTTCATGTACTGCCATCACATTTAACCTCGTTTCAGTTACCCAGCAGTATTCTAACCTACTTTGCCAGAAATCTGTAGCTCTGTGGATGTACTTTAGCTGCACACACAGTTTTATTCATTCAAGAGCCATGACACTTATGGAGAGCCGAATTGTTCCAGGATAGGATTAGAATGGCTTCACACAGCTTCTCTGAGCATGTCTTCTACTCACCTACAATTTAAGATCACCTAACGGACAAGTTGTGCTAACTGACTCTTCAAAAACTTACTTAGAACTACGTACAAAGTTGTTAGACAATGTTTGGGAAAGAAACTGTTCTGGAGAACAAGTTTCTTTACTTTGTCACTAAATTCCTTCTCCTCTCAAAAAGCCGTTTCACACACTACATCTATTACTTTTTCCATGATGCAGCCAGTCTGAAGCTCTCAAAGAAATTCAGAACTTTTAGGATTTAACCTGCCTTTTTATTCTCAAAGGTCTTTGCCTGAAGACAGTAACTGACCGAGATACACTTGACAAACAGTAGTTTCAGGCCAAAAGCCATTGGAAGAGATAGCAGCAAAAACCACAATGAACAAACCCAAACAGCACTGCCATCCTCCCTACACATATTTGCCACTAAATTTCCTCAGTAACAACATCTAAAGGTCCAGGTCACCATGAAATGGAATACAACATTGCATATAAGTAGACACTCCAAATGAAAGAAGCAACTTTATTTTACAGTTACAGAAGTTCCTCATCCTTAAAAAGGTTACAAGTGCTACTAGAGTGCTTGTAACATGAATCATACCGCCCTACACACTGGCCAGAAGGTTTCTCAGCTAATGGCAGCTTATTACCCAGAAAAGACTTCACCTATGATCTACAGAAGTAGCAATAGAAGAACAGGATTAAACATGGTAAATGCAGTTCATAAGAACTGACTTGCCAGGCTACTACTACTTATCTGTCACTGGCAAACTAATGTACAAATAGTTTGGAAGAAAAAAGCATTTAGGAATTATGGTTTCAAGGGCTGTGGCAGTCTCAAAAGTAAACTCTGTATTGCCTGAAATACTTACCTTTTACTTTAGCAGTATAACTTCATATCTTCTGCTTCAAAAGGGGAATAAGTTTGCCAGGAAGGAGGACGGTGAGAGAATTTCCACAATTCTATCTCTGCCTTTACAATTAAAACCCATTTTCTAATAGGAAGTGACTTGCAAGTGTGGTAATACTAGATTTTATAGCCTTGTGTCTGTTATGAGCCAACACAATAAAACTGTCAAAAATGACCCATGAAACATTTTTCCTGTCTCCACCCCAGAGATAAAAAGGCTATACCAATCCGATATTCCTTCCTAAACTTTTTCAGTACAAAGTATTAGATCAGTCAGTGTACTAAATTCTTGCTTAAAGTCAGTATTTATAGCCTTCACAGCTCTCTGGATCCATCCAAGCTCAATGTTACCACTAATCCTATTTAAAACACTTAAACCACAGAGAACTAAATGAGGTATCTGAGACAGAGTAAGCAAACATTCTAAATAAAAGCAACTTGCTTATACTGCGTGAGAATGGTTATGGTCTAAGGCACTGAAATGCAGATTGGAGACAGGCTCTCAAGAACTAGCATGTGGCCCCACAGTGGGAAAGCCACATAGGTGCTCTAATCTCAGTGAAAAATCTATTTAGCAATTCAGGTGTTGTTCTGCCTTTCACTTAGGAATAACCAGTACCAATTCAGGACCACACTAAATCCTCTGATATGCTAAATCACATGATTAAGGACTGCAGTGGTCCAAAGGAAGGCATTTTCACTATCTGCAGACATTTCTAAACAAATTCTGTTTTTTTTCAGTGCTTAGCCTAGCTAGTACAGTTGGTGACAATAAAAGAGTAATACATTTTAGAGGTGGCAGTTAAATGTTGTACTCTTACTGTAACTCAACCATTTACTTACATAAATAATTCTAACAAAAATAATACGTGATCTCTGAAGAACTATAATGTCATACAATTAGTATCATCTGACTTGTCAATAGCAGCAAAGGAAAACATATGATATTAACAGTACATATATAAAAGATTTCTCCACTGGAGGTAGAGGTCTCTTTTATCTTAAAACTAATCTCCACGGGTCTTTAAAGCTCAGCAATGGTCTCTTAATTCGTACAGTGCAAAGGGTACAGAAGGTTATAACAAGGTTGTGGATTACAATACATCAAATGCTAACAGATGCAGGGGCAGATGGCATTTTTTCTTAGCACTAGGACCTCTGCAGTAACACCACACCTTTTAGAAGCAATTTCAAAATGAAACACAAGCTTTATAGGTAAGAAAGATGTTCCCCTTGTACTTTATAAGTATAAAGGAAAATATAGATACAAAACTAGTACTGAACACTAGAAATCATACTCTTGGAGGTCTTATGTCATACTATGATCTGTTCCACACCTTAGCCCCAGCTACTTTGTAAGGACCCCACAAGAGATAACCATCAGTGTCTCCAACATCAGCTATAACCTCACTATCTTGCCTATTACTAACACTCCTTATGGCTTCCTCTGTTAAGCCTTTTGCTTGAAGGTACAAACCCTTTGCTTGTTCGGTACAAACAATGCTAACATGCTCTTCACTTAAGACTGGTGCTTCTACTTCAGACTTACACTGCTGCAACTCCTGCATTGTTTTTCAGCTGTAGCAGTTCTGTCCAGAAGAGTTCCTCTCCCTAAAAACGCTGCCTTATGATTTGCAAAAGGTGACTGAAATGAGCAGGCCTACAGTTGAGTGAACTTAAGCTCACTACAAAGGTTCAGCACCTTTACAGGAAAAATTTTAGTGTCCTGACAATCAAGATGTTGTGAAGCACTGATCTATTCCCTTGCCATTCCAAGCAGTTTAAGTATATACTATTAGGTTGCTCAGAAGACTCTTAGTAACCGTAAGCCTTGGTGCCCAGCCTACTTAAAAAAAGCTTTAGGATATGTAAAAGTGTCATTCTTACCTTTCCATTCTTCTATCGTGTGCTCCCTCTCATCTAACTGCTTATCTGGTATCTTTGGTGGAGGCTGAAAAACAAAACTAACTCATGATAAAGCAATCAAAAGGGAAACAAAACCAGAATAAATGAAAAATGGGAATAAGAGATTCTTAATATGAACCTGATTTTAAAATACTGTATTTACATGGTCAAATAATCTCTCATACTTGGTTTATTTTTTAGATGCTGCTTCATGTTTTAAACTTGTTTTGATTAGCAGATTTGCTAACATTACTGTAATAATTAAAACAGAAGCTGAACAGTGTGGTAAGCTCTCATGAAGGCAGTGGTCTCCAGCTCAAGCAGCCTTTTTTACCTATTTAGATTTAATTAATAATTTTCCATCTAGCTATTACAGATCAGCAGAATTCTAATTCCACCATTTACATCAAGCATCTTTTTCTGTTCTTAGTGGGCCATCACCAACTATCTTTCCCTTAAAAATAATGATTTTTTTTCCCATAAGCTGAAATTATTTAAGAAAGATTTTCAATTAATTCCTTTGTTCATTAGTGTCACTAATTGAAAGCTTGAGATCTTGTACTCAGATTTTGCTGAAACACTTATTTTCCAGTTTAAGAGTACTATCAATTGCTACAACTAATGAAAATATTTCTCTTGCTTTGGATTAAATACCTCAGAATCCTATCACAGGTAATCAAACCATGCTGAAACAACTGAAACTCAAAAAATTAGAACTCCGTGTAAGGGACTTCAGATGCATTGCTACATGTCCAGGAGTTTATATGCAATTGTATACAAATACACATGCACACACAGAGGTATTTTAGCTACCTGCAAGTTCGTGCCCATTCCTAATACTAATTCTAATAAACATGTCGATCAATGTCAACAAAAATGATTACAGCTCAGTTAAGCTTCTAGTGAAATGTTAGATCGTGCAATAATCTTCTTTCAAGCAGTTACATTGCGCATCACAACAGGTTTGCTTTAATATGGGACCTTCCTAATCAGAGAAACAATCTTCTTAAAACAAGAACTTACAGCTTCTGCTTCTGATGGATCATACCAAACATTGATGTATGGGTGCTGGAGGGCTTCATCCACAGAAATTCTTTTAGAGGCATCTATAACCAGCATTTTTGACAACAAATCCCTTGCTTGACTTGCTGCAAAAGCGAAATTTTCTACTTAGACCAGTGCCATACGCATGTAACACAACATTTCAAAGCTCATAAGGAGAGAAGACTGGCAGTAAACAAACTCCAATATAGTACCTATACAATCATCACATAATTTGGGGTTTAGGGAAGTGGTGCATTTGACGAAAAATGTAAAAATGAAGAGAATAACGTTTTGGAAAGACTTTACGACTATGTATTGTTCGGAAAAAAGATAGTTCAACAGTAGCTGTGTGTAATCCTCCTACAGGCAAGCAAAGGAACACCAATAACAGAATATTTCTTGTTTACCAAGCTCGCTACTGGGACATGAATCCTTAAACAGCAATTTAAAAAGAGAATAGGAACTAGGTAACTAATAAAAAACTGGAAAATCAATTATAAAGCAGATTTTTTTAAAAAATAGGGGACTGGAGAGGAGTGGACATTGACAAATAACTAATCTGTCTCTCCTCTTTCTTTTCTCAGAAAAACAGACTGGTGCAAGAAAGCACCAACTTTATTTTTTTTAGGCAAAGACTGGCTGAAAGATGAGAAATGGTAACTCCAGCTAGGAGAAAAATCCTTAATTGGCTAAACATGGAGAAGAAATAAAATGCAATAAATACAAGAAAAAATATACAAATACACTGAAGACAATACCATGGATTTAACCAGTTAAATATAACACTAGTAAGTCAGCTGGATGGAAACTTTCTACACAATATGCCACAGAGCCATCAAGTTATTCCTATGCAACATCTGACTGCAACACTGCGACTTCCAGAAAACTTTTATTTTACTTCGCTCAGTTCCCTTTTAGAAAGGGATATTCAAATTCAACCAAATGCTAAAATCATCACTATGAAGATTGAAAGGAATTATATGAAGTAATAACATTTCACCAGATTAGAAGTAGAGGGATAACATTTTTGAAGTGTTTGAATGATAAATGCCGAAGAAGAAAAGAATTGTTCACAATGATCCAAAAGGATATATCACTTAACATTTGTTTTGTATGAGCTCCAAGGTAGAGCTGGGATTTGTATTCTGTTAAATTCTGAAAGATTCAAAGGATGCATTAGCACAGGCAAAAGATCTGTATATAGTAGATAGGACAATCTTGCATAGGGAAGAAGAAATGAATACATTAGGTCATAACGTTTTCAGTACATAATGCCTAGTATGAATAGAGCAGAGTACATTAAGGAAGCTATATAAACCACGTTCAAGTAAAAACAGCCACACATGATGAAGAGATATGAAAGTGGACTTAGTAATAAGTGATGATTTCATCCACGCTTAACTGCAGAATAAATACTGCAACATTTAAATCCTTAGCAGGATCATTCTACAGTGACCAAAACCAAGATACATTTCTGTTCAATATGACACAGTTTGAAAACTTTTAAAATATACAGCACACAGAAGGCAGACCTTACCTTTAAGTTTGTTGTGTTCAGAATCAGCCGGGAAAAGGACATCTGGAAAGAGTTTCTCAAAGCTATATCCAGCATATTTGGGTCTGTTCTCCACATAAGTTCGGACTGTGGGCTGTAATTTCTTCATAAATTCCGGGCACGGTGTTCCTAGCTGCTCTATAACTTTATTCCATTGATCAATATCTAAGGTTACATAGCTAAGAAAAACAGTGTCTAATTTTCAGCTAGAAAGTTATGTTAAAACCACATGAAATATCCAACAGAGATAAAAACAGAAAATTATAACAAACTATCAACTTCATCATTAATTAGGACTATCTTCTTAGAGAAAACAATGAAGCAAAGCAAGACTATGACTGAGTAGTCAAGGCAACATGTATTTCACTCAAAATCATAAGAATTAACTGGCAAAGGATATACTTCTGTGAAACAAAGAAAATTAAAAGACTTACAAAATTTATTAAACAAATTCAAATAAAGGTGTTTGGGTTATTTTTTAAAGACATTCTGGAGAAGAACTCACTTCCTGATCTAAACATGTATTCACAGTAGTCAAGCTACTAAACATCATTAAGGCATTGGAGAGAATTGCCACGTACAGGTGCTTTGTCCCTCCTTCTCGCCTTGATAACTCAGCTGAGTTCTGGACTCTACCAAATTAGGGATCTCGCACTAACGACACGCAGCACACAGCACCAGTGGGCACATAAAGGATAAAATCCTGGCTCACACACGTCAACAACAATTCTGTCAGTCTTCAATGTTGAAGTGAAAGACTTTCAAGGACATGTAAGGACCATCTTAATTGAAAAGCTTACAGCAGTTAAGGGGAGATTGACCAGTTCACGGCAGTAGAATTTAATACATGCTACTAAACAAAACAAAACAAAAAAAAAAAACAAACGAAGTTTGGCTCAGGAATTTCTAGTTGCAGATGGCTAGATACTGGGTGAGAGCTCCAGTAAAATTTTATATATGCTTATCTCATTCATATATTCTTCCCAACATTTTCTTTTCCGCTACTGTCAAAGACTTGACACCGGGCTCCCTAAACCTTCAGTTGGATCTAGCAGGTCCTCTCTTATGCTCTTAAAACTTTAAAGTAAGGTTTTACATAAGGATTTTCAAGTTCTACAATGCTTTAGTACATGCCTTGAAAAAAAAAAATAGTATTGCACTGTATGGCACTGAGCCTGAATTGAAAAGCCATGCTAGCAAACCACATTCATAATGCTGCACGGCACAGCTAATACAATGGCAGAGCTGTGTGAAAGTATGGATCCCCTGGATCTCCTTGCTGTGCCCCAGTACCTGCACCCAGTCCTCACCCCCAAACAGTAATGTATCAATTTTTAAAAAATTAACCTGCAGCAAAAGCAGCAAAGATTTCTGATGGCATCTAACAAACTGGAACGGAACTGCTAGTGAAACAAATAAGATGCCAAACTCCAATTAGAAATCCACTAATTTTAGTGAAGATCCAGAGGTTTCAGCTCTGTTTGCTTGCAGCAGATCCTTTGTCTGAAGCATTGTTCATGTGACAACCCACACAGACATCACCAAGCCATACATGGAGTAGAAAGACAGAAGCACCAGATATTTCTGAAAGCTTTTTGTGGGATCATTTCTGCATACAAAAATAAAAATCTCCAGAGTGCAAACATTTAAGCTGGTTAGGAACTTTTTGTAAACATCTCCTATAAAATGTAAAAAGTAACAACTGCTCAAGTGCTTGGGTACCAAACAGGATTAATAAGTTATTACATAAAAATGAGCTCCAAAGCAAAAGCCAATGAATGTGAACCACCTAAACAAAATATCACCTAAACAAACAAACAAACAAAAAATCTGTCTTAAATGTGACAACACCCAAAAGCAATGGATAGGACACTATATTAAATTGAAAAAAAAAAAAAAAAAAAAGAAAGGAAAAAGGAAAAATAAGCCTGTTCAGCCCAAGTGGTATTTTGTTCATATTGCTAGATTTTCTTACTTAGTATTAATTTCTAAAAACAGTCATACACGTTAAAGCTATCTGTGTTGCTGTTTAGCTTTAAATGGTATAACTGTAGACATTTTTGCAGCATCCTGGAACCAAAATTCTGAACTTGCAAATTTTATTTTGAAAAGGTAGTTTAAAAACAGTATTTTAAAAATTAGAACCACCTTAACCTGGAACTAAATTGTTGCAGCATCTTTTGACCTTTTAATACTACATCCTAGGCCAAAGGTAAGGATACGATCTGTACCAGGAAATAAAACACCACCTTTGATCATTTCTCCCATGATGCACCCAACTGACCAAATGTCAACTGAAAACAAAATGCAATGATATTAACATAAAAGATAGTTATTAAAATAAAGTAAATAAAAATATCTAGACACATACACACACACACACACACACAATGAAGTGACTATAAAAAGCGTGTGTAATGAAAGTGAGTGAAGGTGAATGTATGCTAACTAGAGGACCAGCAGAGACTATGTCCTACTGCTAGGTGCAGCCTGAGTATAAATGAAGTCCTTAACAATTTTTTAAGTGTATCACAAGAAAAATTCATATTCATTTAATAAAAAAAAATTGTACAATACGCATTTTCATGACACAACATCGATAAAAAGGTTAATCACTTCCTAACTAATTCAACCTGCTGCAGCAGCACAAGGATACAGTCCCTTCCTGGAAAGAGGATTTTGTGGCAAACCATTTCGCCCATAATGCACCCCACAGACCATAAATCCACTATGTTTGTAGCACAAAAAGAAGGAAAAGCAAAGCAAACAGTCATTTAAAATTAAAAGAAGCATAACATGACTGCATTCTATAAATTGCAGAGACAGCACAGGAAGAAGAGCAAGACTTTTGATTAATCAATGAAACCACTTTTAAAAACACAGTATATAAGGATTAGCTTTTAACTGTCTCAAATACAAGGCAGAAAACCATCCTTTTGTTTATACAGTGCAAGAGCTAGAGCAGAGAGAGAGAGATACACACAAATCGAGCAGAGTAATGCCTGTCTTCGAGTTCTGAGGCTGGCAAACTTCTTCCAACAGACTACACTGGAGCACCAAAGATAAGTTTACTTATTGAAATTATTTTCATTGTAGTTATACAGGAATCATTTTAAGAGTAGCAAACTAAATCGACCTTTAAAAATATGGTGTATCTAAATAGTGTATACTTTTTGGAGCAGAATTAGTTATTACATAGGAATTAACATTCGCCATCAAGTATTTCCTATAAATCAGATTACCATGCATATCTCTCTCCCTTTAAATAAAAAGCAAATACAATCAGTAAGAGATCACTTAGAATTTTAGAGGATCAGTTAATGACAATATTAGTACGTTCCTAGAGATTTTCAGTTAAAATTATCTGGTTTAAAAATATTTCTCCAGTTATGCTGAAATAACATCTTATACAAAAGAAAAACTCAATAGCAATTTTTTTTTGTACGAATACACATTTTCTACATTATCTTAAAATAAATAATTCAGAAGACTTACTCATAGATGCACAAGTATACTTTTTACAGGTATGCCAATTTTTTTTTAACTTGCTTTCAGAGATACTGTTAGCTCTGTATGCAAATATTTTCTTGAAGTCATAATGATGAATTTGCATTGTTATAAATACTCTTATGTCAAACATAAGACTGGAATTTCAATTAAGCGAAAAAAAGGGGATTTAAATGAGAACAATTGTATACTAAAAATCACGTTAAAGCTGAGAGGGAGCTGAGCAATTTCAAGCAAACAACATTGCTTCTTATTGAAAATATGCCTTCCCTCTTATTTAATAAGTTCCTCTAAAATAGTATCTAAACCATATGATAAGAGATCACAATTGTACATATTAATAGGTCAAAATTAAGGGCCTGGTTCATTTAAAAATCATGTATGATTAGTGGTATTTTCTCTTTAAAACTCTTTTCAAATATTTACAAAAAGTACACGTTCTGCTGCTTTCACAAACCAAACTATATCCAAATCTATTGTAAATAGTCTGTGTCCAATTGATAAAAACAACTCCCATAACTGCATGGAGAAGTCTGGGAAGAGAAATAACATGAGTCGATGACTTATCTTCATGCATCAGAAGACTTCAGGGACTAAGAAAAACATTAGATACAATTCCTCTCTTCGCCCTATAAAACAAACTTGTAGTGTTTTGGGGTCTTTTGATTTGCTGCTTTCATTAATCAAAAAATAACCAGTCTATTTATAGGTATCTAACTCTATCTGATTTTTTCATGAAGCTAGAATAAAACATAGAGGGCTGCTCCTGTGAACACTATTATAGAAAACTGAGTCAAATCTTATTACAGATTTGAAAAAATCCTTTTTAAAATCTACTGGTTGTCATATAGAATGTACTTTATTCTTAAAAATACGTTTTTGGAGTGAATTTACCATTTTTTATAACTCTAAGAGAAAAAAATGCTAAGTGAAAATGAAATTCAAACTGAGTGTATATACTAGGAAACTTTAAAGTTAATTGTTTCAGAGGGTTTGGGTGTTTCCCTGCTTTTCAATGCTTGCTTCCTGACAAATAACACACATAACTGCACCCAAAACTAAACATGCTAAGGTATAAGTGCAAGAACAGTTTCAGTGTTCTTCAATTCTGAATTTCCTGAGTTTGCAAGGCCTGGTTTCTTAATGTGAAATACCCAGATGTGCTTTATCCACTTCAGTATAAAACATATGTAAAGACTAACTTTATCATCGGTTTGTCTGGGATCTTCACTAGTTCTAAAAGAATTCCAGATTTCGTATGTGCGTATCATAGCACCAAAGAGTATTACTCTATAGTATGTATCCCAGTCATCAATACATGTATCGCAATCCTCCCACATCTTGTCTGAAGCGGAAGTTCAGCAGGGCACTGAAACAGCATAAAGCTGCCAGATGACCCTGTTCAATTAAATTAAATGTTAGTCTCTCTTTAACTACTGTTAGCTGTCAATTTTCAATATTTAACTCAGTTAAGTTAACTTTTAATGTAACCATGGGTTTAGAGGACTACAATGGGCATCGAAGTTAACAGGCAGGGACCTGGACAGCCCGTTACCTGTCTCACTGCCCTCTGCAGCCTTACTGCACTGCCACCAGAGCTGCACACTAAGAAACTCATCAGGCAGTGACTAAGTAAAACTAAGAGTTTATGTAAATAACCTCTTAATGACAGCAGTACATATGGAAATACAGATTGTCTTCTGATTCTCTTAGCCAACAGATTTACATTCACTAAAAGTATCATTCTCAACGACCACATATTCAGCTTTGGGGAAGATGCTATATAGTTTTTCACATGAAAGTAAATTTGAATTTACATTCTGCTGCAAAACACAATTCACTCTTGCTTAAGGAACAGGATTGTCACTACCATAAGAGTGCTCTAGAACACAATCTAATAATAAGCTGAGAAGCGTTCTAATGGAAAGAATGTTTCACACTTTTGCAACTCAAGTTTTAACAGAAAAATGTAAAAGGGGCAAGCTGAGTCAGAAAGCCTGAGACCTCCACTGCATGAATTCCTTCTGTAAGGCAGCTGCATGATTCAAACTACAGCTTTAGGTTCTTTCATCCCTTTTCTCTTAGTTGGCCAATGTAAAGCCTTCAGAGAAAAAAGGGAAAGACAAACTTGAATCTGTGCTTTCTGCAAAACTTTAGCAGTAAAAAAAAAAAGTAACTTTAAGCTTGCTCCACGCAACCTCTGACTTCTAAGTTACAGAAAAAATAGCCAACTGTGGAGGCCATTTGGAAAACTGTATATCTTATCTGGCAGACTAACAATCCAAACAGAAATATAAATCACAGCCTTGCAAAAAAGATCTGTTCTCGTTCCTTTGAGCTGGGTTCTTCCATTGTCACCACTGATAGGAGTTGTTATTCTTGGCTTTTAGAAGAAAAACAAATAAAATCGGTCTCTATGCACATAACAGCTACAGTTTCTGTACAACCTGAAGTCACTTGTCCTAATGCTATGCAGTTGCCAGGGAAGTTTGCAGACTATATTAAGAACCTTGAAAAACACTGTAAGCCCCAGTTGTGTCAGTAACCTGAGGAGCCATACACCTCGTAGCACCAGGAGACAGCTAACAAAGCCCCAAGCAGCACAGCTTCTCCTGGGGTTTACTGGAGGACTAATCGATAATGGGTTTAAAACATTTTCAGCAAATGGTGATCTGTGTGCACAATGCCTGCCTGAGGCAGAAACACCAAGTGAGGTGAACTGACAACAGCGACAGCAGATCAGTGAAATGGCAGCAGAACTGGGACCATGAACAGAACTTCAGGAAGGATGCGTTACTTCGGTTTCCTAAAGTATATTAAGTGTTTCATTTAGAAGACGCAATGTACATGATCATGTAATTTCCCCCCAGATGCTATATGCTTTCCTTACTTTCTTACAGAGGCCACTGAGAGATGGAGGGCCAAAGACTGAGTATAAAGAGGAGGAAAATGTATGCAAGCAAAGGGACAAAGTAAAAGAGTTTCCCTGGAATTTGTCATGGACCTCAAAGAATCTACGATGACAGTTCTCTGCATTTTTCTTTGAAGTACGTTATTGATTTTTTCTTCAGCAATATTAATTAAGAACTTGGTGCAACAATTTTAAAGTGGGCTGGTTTTAATAAAAATAATGCCACAGTAGGTGGCTTGAGCTTGTTTGTTCCCTACATCCTGAAAGGCTATATTGAATATAGTTTTTTAAACATTAAATGTGGGACACTCGTTTACTGATGAATTACAATTTACATCCTCATCAGGAGTAAAATCAGGTGAAGGTATAACAAGGTACATACCACATATTAAGGTAATATATTCCCAGTTCTTCCGTGATGAAACTAAATCTATCAAGCAGGTCATTTAAATTTTTAAACAAACAAGGCCCTCAATTTCTTTTCCTATTAAATGCAAACATTTCTAATGGGATTAGGTAAATAAATTGGTGTATCCAGAATCTGCATTTTGGTCACATGCCTAGTTTATAAAATTTCTACAGCTTGAAAAAAACATTTAACATGTAAAATGTGGTGTGCCAAACGAAAAATAAAGCTATGCCAAAGAAAGACTATATTTGCTGACCGTTTTCTTTGTATCCCATCCCTAGGATGACCTCTGGTGCTCTGTAGTAACGAGTCACTACATAAGGCGTCATCATAAAACTAGTTCCTGCAGTTCTGGCCAGTCCAAAGTCAAGAATCTTCAAAGTGCAGTCTGACTTTACTACTATATTACTGGGCTTTAAATCCTTTAAAAAGAAACATCATATATGACTGCTAAGACAAGCACAAAGTACTCTGTGGTTCACATTTTTAAAAGATAATACTGCTAACATTAAACCCCACATATATTACTAGGTCATTTGTAAAACTGCAGTTTCTTTTCCCCTTGCATTAATTCATATGCATTCAGCAGACTATAGAATTAATTCTCTTACTGTGCTTGCAGATTTATATAGCAATTAAAGAAGGAAAATACACCTAGTGTTACAAGCTATGCTAGCAACGTCTGAAATAAATCGAGGTTAGTATGAAATGTTAGCTCTGAGGAAAGTCTAGAAACTGTTCACTGGAACAACAGTTATTACTATAGTGCAGAACACAAGTAACATGACAATTGCTGAAATCATTTGATGCAATAATCATCATGATATAAGAATTATTAGAATTATAACATGAATGTTAAAAGCAAAAGATTTTTTTGCTAGTTGAGGCTGCATTACCTCTTTTGAACCAATGCAGATATTTCTCTGAACAGGAAGGAAATGCCCATGCTCACAGAGATCTAGTTTCACATTTAGGATTTGGTTCACATTATACCAAGTTTGGTGACCAAACCCAAAATGGCACCAGTGAAAAACTGCCAGATACTTAATCATTAAACTGGAGTGAAAAATGATACATTTTCAGAGGTTCTTAGCTGGAAGCTTGGTAACTCTATTCTCTTCATTTGAACTCTAAAACTACATTGGCAATAGGGGCTTTGCAACGTCTATACAGACACTACACAGACATACTCACTGCTTATCTCAGGAGGATCTTACACACATCTGAATGTCACAGAGCAAATATTACAAGGAGAGTACGTTCAGGATAACTTTGCCTTAAGCTTTGCATCATAAAATCATTCATAACACACAGGCCATCATAGATAAGCTTGGATCCTTTGTGGCTACCTCTACCAAGTTTAACGAGACAAAACAACAAGATGGGGCAGAGGACTCTAGCACTGGAGCTGCAGGCGTTTGATAAGTAGCTCTGTCTTTCATTATTTCGTAAAGACTTAAAAGTGGTGAGCTGCAAGATTTATGTAGTTTTCATTTGTACTTGTATGTCTTTCAGCAAGCCCCTCAGAAAGCTAAGAAAGCTGCACTAAAGACAGAAAGGAAACCACAAAAAAAAAGAGTTATTGGAACAATAGAATTATAATGGGTAATTAAAAGTCTTGCATACTTATATACTAACACACACACTTCCATATCACACACACAGACTCTGCACACAACTTAGGCTTAAAAGATTCTCAAATACCATGAATAAATTCAAGTATTATAAGGCATTTCAGCTATTCAATATGCATATTTCAGATTGTGCTAAAATCCTGTTTATTATCAGCTTTATTTTTGCACAATTCTATTATTTGGAGGATGTTCATCGCAGAATCCCAGGTGCACGCTAACAGTATTAACTATATCTGTCCTCCCCAAAGCTGCAGGATTAACACTGAAAATGTTAAGAGATTTTCCCTTTGCAAGAGGAAAAACGCTACGAAAACAAAAAGTGAAAGCTTACAGAGTACTGCCCATCCTTAATTTCTAAACAGTATGTGGTTCTCATGAAGCCTAGGAGCATGTTTTAACTTGGAATACGGAACTCTCGTCCTCCAAAATGATGGAGGCCAGTGTTGACTTATAATGCATTTCAGATCCATGCAAAACCAATAGCTCATGTTTTAAATAAATGAGGACTCAAATGTTCCTGTGAGAGTGATTAACTTAGCTAGGCTGTACAAATATATCCAGAAGCTATAGCAGAAGATATATCGCCTAACCTTAAAAATGTAAAATATCAGTGCCTAAAAATCAGAGGTATTCATGGCTCTCTCCCCGTTAGCCAGACAGGGAGAGAGGCGCATCTCTGGAAAGCAATTCATGGCTTATATGACCTGAATCGTTTTTGGAGAAGTTTCTTTCTCTCTCTTAAGAATGGTTTGTGTGAAGGGCTTCCATAATTAGGCACCTTTGTTAAGTGCTCAAAATTAGGCAGAATACAATGTTTCAGAGCCTCCGTGCAAGACTAATGAGACACTCTGTGTCCTTCAGCAAGTCAGTGAGGCACGACCCTGCAACTGATTATTCATCCTCCCCAGTCTGCAAAATATAAATGAATGTGTACTTGTGGACTTGCCAGAGACTCCATCTCTGCAAAAGGTTTTGAACACCATAGTGTTCGTCAGAGCCAGTGTAAAGCTACAGTCAAGTCTTTATCAAGGTAAATCTTTATTCACTTCTGTGAAAGCTAAATATGTCCCCTGCAAGTTCTAGGCGAAACAGTCCAAAAAGTCTTTGCGTTTGATTCTGCCTTGCTCCATGCCTCTAGTCTGCTATAAAAAAGCACCACACTTATTTCTATGGCAGACGGTATCCAGTGCTACAGAAACATATGGAGAACGTTGTAGTTTCAGTCATTTGGCAGGCTTTAAAAAAGTTACTGAGATGCCGAGATTATCACAGCTCTTTTAGAAGCTGTACAACCAAGTTAAAAATCGTGTGAAACTACCAACAGCAAAAAATGCTTAAAGCTTTAGAGGACACTAAAGAAACACACTAGATTACTACCCAGAACACTTCAATGGCAGCCACAGTAGTGCAGACTATAAGGAATAACAAGTTTCAACAAAGTAATTAGCTTTAGACTTTCACAACAGCGCTGCTGAAAGCCCCAAAAAGTGGTATAAAGAGTTACTACTGCAGCCACATGTTCCATATGAAATATGTCCCTTTTCAAGCATGTCTTCCTTGCCTTCTGAGGTTTTGCTTAACTTGTTCCACAGAAAGAATTTTGATGCATTGCACCTTTAAGTATAAAGGTGTGACACACAGGAGCAGGTAATGCAAACGTTTTTGTCTGAACACAGTGAATCTTCCAACAAAGTCTGAGAACAAGCTGTCAGATGAAAATCCACCATGAAGACATGCAAGTGAAATATATCTGCCCATGTCCTTCAAAAGCATTCATGCATACTATTTACATAGCAATTGTATCTATAGACAATCTAATTGGAATAATTATCTTTAAACTCTGTATTACTGCACAACATGAAGCACTTCAAAAACTTCACCCATATTTACAAAGGGAAAAACTGTATCCTCAAAGCTGTCTTTACTCCTACCTAACAACCACCTGAGTAGTTACTGCTTTTCTATAAATATACAAATGTTTCCAAGTACTCAGGGTTTCTACAGGCCCACTGGTTTGGTGCCTACTTTATAGGAGCACAAACTGTCCTTGAAGCAAGTGAAATTTTAGAAACTTCCTCCTGCCTGCACTAAGATCCATAGAAAGAGACACTTATATTATCTACTCTAGCACGCCCATATGCATGGGCAGACCAGGAAGTGCAGGGTGTAACGTCTGGGTGATGCTGCTGCCTACCTTCCTTCCCCCAGCTCTTTCAAACACAGCTGTCCCAGGACAGATCGCATGCATTAAGGAAGCCTTCACCTTCCCTCCCTGAGCTCTTCACTAGAATGAGGCAGTAGATGAGTACTGGAGCTAGCTGAGCAAAAGGAAACAGTGTTCGGCCATTCAAATTTTATTTGCTATCCAAACAGTTGTCCCAGTTCCCTTGAGTGAAAAACAGCAGACTGAAAGGGAGTGTCATACTGCCAGATCGAGCGTGCAGGCCATTCAATGATGAGGTGGACTACTGAACTGGGCAAGCACCACAGCATAGTAATGCCTGTTGCAGCACTCAGAATTGCTGTTCAGGACTTACTTTGCTGTGTGTATCATCCTTGAGGGAGACTACTTGGTACTGACTGAAAGTATCATGCATGACTAACTTTAATTATTTCTTCTGCATCATTTCAGAGATGAAAGCTTTTAAAATTTCTCTCTATAAAAAATTACAGTGAAGAACATAACACTGTAAAAATACAAGTTTACAGATTCCCAAAATAACATAAAGTATATTTGAAAAGTTATAACTAGGCAATCTCAAGCAATCTTTACACTACATACAAATGTACATAAGACGTTCAACTTGAATAGGCAACCTTAAATTCAGAACGTCCCGACTGGATTTAACACATAAACCATTTGAAAAGTAGTCGTCATTTCTGCCTGCAGACAACCTGAATGAATGCTTTGTGACACACAGGTGTATGAAAGCTCCACTCACAGGTCTTTATCACAGAATCATAGAATGGCTTGGGTTGGAAGGGACCTTAAAGATCATCTGGTTCCAACCCCGCTGCAGGGGTGCCACCCAGTAGATCAGGTTGGCCAGGGCCCCATCCAACCTGGCCTTGAACACCTCCAGGGATGGGGCATAATCTGTTTATCTGGAAAATTCAGACACTCGTTACTCTGCTAGTAAAAGAGCTGAAATAAATTGGGCAGTTCTTTCAAAAGATGGAATTCCAGGTTTGGTTACCAAAACAATAAAGGCAAAGGTGCTTTCAGATATTCTTTCCTGCTATGACTACTAAAATAGAACATGATAGAACTAGAGGAGGTAATGTAACTCACTGCTAAAATCTTTATTTGTGCAGATTATTATCAAATCCAGGAAAAACATTCAAAAGGTTCATTCCAGAATTGCAGTGGAACAAAGTAAGCCTGATGATTTCTTCTCAGCTTTCTCTCTGTCTATGGCGCAGGCTATGGAGCACTCTCTTTGCACCCACTTCTGAATTTTTTCTGGCTCTTTTAAATACACAAGGCAAAACCAGATGTACAAAAGAAACATAGGAAGTTCACTTACCCTATGTATAATTCCAGCTGAGTGAAGATGTTTGATACCACACAGCATTTGATAAAGAAGATAGGACATTCGTTCATGGTCCAGCTCCATCTGAATCACTTGGCAGAGATTTGCATCCATGAGCTCCATTACTATGTAGCTTATAAAGAAAAAAAAGAACAATCAGATAATGTTGTCATTTTACTGTATTCTTTCACTCATTCATCTTACCATGTTAATATTTTTAAAGTTAATTCACAGCTTTATTTCAAATGAGACTTACACATCTTGAAATTCTTCCAGGGATTTTTGTGGTGTGAACACATTCAGTAGGCCAATTATCTATAGGAAGAGGGAGAGGAAGTATAATCACACCACAGCAATAGCAAAGTTGCAAATCAACATTTCAAAACTGATACCCAGCATCCCGATGCAATCCTTCTGGTATTCACTAAAGCTCCAGATGCTCAGTGGCTCAACCAGGCCTAACACGCTGTAATAGATGCTCATGATTTTATCAGAAGTATTCTTCCTCCACAAATCACATAATCTAAAGAAACTTTGTGCACATTAACAATATGATCTCCAAAGCTTAAAACCTGAAGAAGTTAGTCAGTCTTCCCTTGCTCCCTATTTTAAGTTTGAAGAGAGCTGATTAAGATTCTTATTATATTTAAAAATAAAATGAAAAACTGACAAACACTACCAAAGAGATATCACTTTGCCACAGGCAGAGGTGAAGCAACAAATTCATCCAGAGACAAAAACAGATTATTGGAGCTGTTTTATGATATTTTCCAGTCGCTAAGAATGGATGGGATGTGCAGTAACAGGTCAAGATACTACTCATCGAGAGTCAGGCAGGCTTGCAATAGTTTATGATCATACAAATTATGCTATTAGGTAAAACTTCCTTCAGAGAATCCACATAAAAACCATATATGTCTTAGAACAAATACAAAATTTTCCCAAGTAGCTAAAAGAGTAAGTCCTCTATGACTTTCTCCTTGTCTAAAAGGCAGATGGAATTTTAATTTGCTGAAGGGGGATTAAGAGGGAAGGTGAGGAAGATGGCATACAGCTGCCTCTGAAGGACGAAAATGGCCAATACCAGCCTTCTGTAGTCCAGCTCTGATAAATGTATCGCTTATTCTCTGCCCATGCCTGTAACCTGCTCTACTCCACAGCTTCTCAAGTTCATGCTGTCACAACCAAGATTCCTAACTCATTCATGCACCACAAAAAAATAGAAACAAAATCTACCGCAGGCTTTTTCCTCCTACTTGTTTATCAGTAGGAACAGAAACAAGAATGCAATTACCACTGGTGGTATTCTCATTTGCCAGCTGTCTGTAAAATGTAGCAATGTAACACTGCCTCCCTTCCTGAGTTTGGAGAGAGAATTTAAAGATTGGGCAGGTATTAAAACCAGCCTGCAGCAGCTCTTCTGAAAGATCCTTTTGTACTTTTCATGGAGATACTGCCATGCTCTGAAAACCACTATAATCTACAAACGATGCCATCCTCTGAAGTCATCTTTACAAAGAATAAGGTTATAGTTAATTCTTTAACATTTAAAGCAGGACACTCCACTTACATTTTTGTGATTAACGCACTTCATAAGAACAAGCTCTCTGTAGGCTCTTTTAGCATGGGTTTGGTTCTGAAATGGTCGGCTTAGCTTCTTGATTGCAACATTTCGTTCAAGGATAGCATCATAAGCTGCACTGTAATTAAAAATAACATTATTACATCTCAGTGTCAAGGTCCTTTAAGCTGTTGCAGTTCCCACCTTTTCCAGATACCATGTACCATGTCTGCAGACATACCAAACTTCCAGTATTATTCAGATTCAGGGAGTGTAACAGCGAGGTGCTCTTGTATGCTGAGCAATTCAAAATTTAGAAAGGTTTTCCCAGCTTCATAGTCCTAACACAAGACAACCTCCACAAAAATTTGCAGGATCTCTGCTTCCTAGAATACCTGACTAAAGATACTGAGTTCTTGCCACTCATTGGCACTGAAGAATAGACTGCCTAAAAAAGATCGAAAACATTTCAAACATAAAAAACACATCAATTTCACGTATAGTCTTCACACTGAAAGGTAGGGAGGAGAAAGGAAAAGTAGGTTATACGTAGGTCCTATGCTCTTATTTGTTATGCAGTATGCAGCTGTTTAATATCCTCATGACAATGAGAGTGTCGATGTCAAGATAAAACAAACAAAAATGCTAGGAAAGCCTTAACATCTTGATGTCATTGGCTTTTACTTGATAAAAAGGAAGAATAAAATTTTGTTTGCAGACAAATGCCAAGACTGTCTTATGATTCAGTAACACGGGCTGTTTAACTGATGAAGATTGTTACTGGGGACAACTCCCATATATATCACATTTCCATGACAGGAAGGCAGGGATTTTGCTTCCTGTAAGAAGTAATACAGCAGCTGCCTGCTGTGCAGACTCAGGAAATATTTGTCGGCTACTAAAAAAGCCTCATTAGGGAAAATACTGTTTTATTGTCCTTTATCAAGAACGGTATACAAACCCAATGAAGAACATCTGCCAGTAAATGGTCAGCATTTACTGAATACAACTAAAAATATTCTGTCTATATAGTATGTAAACTTGAATGATTTTTTTTTTTTTAACATCATATAAACCTCTTGTCACTAGGGAAAAAAAGAAGAAATGGGAAAACCACATACTGATAACTTTCTTTGGTTTACATTTTCCACTATCTGGAATTTTCCCTATCTACCTCAAAGATAAGGAATATTTTACAAAAGAGAAGCAAAGAGGTGATAAGGAAAGAATGCCATACTTCTGCATCCCCAGTACATAGCTGTAGCCTTCGAGTATGTTTCAGTGTTAGATAAGGGTGAGCCATTAGGCCATCTACTTCATATTCTTCCAAATCAAGTTGGGTCAGTTAAAAACAAACAAACAAACAAAAAACAACAACAACAACAAATCACAAGAATTACACCTTGTTGTCTCCTCAACACATGGACAAGATTTAACCACATGAGCGCTCCAGTCCGTTTCAGGGTAATCAGAGTGGTTTAACTAAAACAGCTTCATTTACCACTAGCAATAATTATAGAATGATGCTAGAGTAATTACACAGTCAGTTTTTGAATCTCAGCTCTAGGAAGCACAGTAAATTTGGAAAACAGGCAATAACATATGACTGGAAATAAGAAGAGCAGTGGTAATGTCTAAAGCTTTTGTGGTCTTTTCTGTAGCAACTAAACAGACTCCACTCAAACACCTGTCTAAAGCCTCGGTATATTAACACACGTGCGTACAATATTTAGATTAGTATTTCTGCTGCTGCTACTTACAGACCAAATAATCTTTTTGTGAGAAGTTACCACTTCAAGAACAACTCCTTCTAGATTAGTGGCCTTCAAGTTTTCCTTTGCATTGAGAACACTGTTTTATTATTATGTCAGCTAAAACATAAATATGAATTAAAAACCCAAATGTACCACACGTTCTCTAAACACTGATCAAGAAAAGATCAAGGCAGTGAAGAGGTTAAAGGGAAAAGTGATTGAGAGGATTATGCTTTTTCTTATCTTTCTCTTTTTTGATGTTTCTTCTGTATTTTTATGTCACTAGTTAGTACCTTAAAGCTACAATAAATTGGAAAGTCTCTAAATTCCTATGCTATCTATACCCTTTCCTTAATCATTCAAAAAAAGTCTCAAGAATCTTAAACCAAAACCTACCTTTGGGGTAATGTTGCTGCACAGGAAACAGTGCCTACAAGCAGCTAGCTGTCACCAATAGCGTTAATTGGACACTCTTCAGTCCACACAGCAGAGCTCTCATTCAACGAGTTACATTGTCAACTCGTATTTTCCTGAACTACATCAGGTATTACATGTTACACCGTCAGTCTGCATCACGAGTGCTCATTAACTAGTATCAGAGACTACTTAGATTATAAAACTAAGCGAAACAGGCCCCTAACAAACCATTTTGAGGAGGAAAGGCATTTAGAAACATCAAATATTATATAGAGAGTATTTCTGGCTTTTGTTTCACTGTAACTAAGCAGCGTGGCTTAGGATTAGGATTAGTTTCTTTATCCAGGTTTTTCCCCATTAAGTTATGGGACTCAGCACAGCTGACTGAATTTGCACAGAAGGGCATCAGTTCTGAAGCAGGAAGGGACATAGGTCAAAAAGCAACAGCAAAAGCCATTGTTGAGGAAAAACGTCTAATGATTACTAATGCTGTTTTTCACATAACATACAACTGTTAGGACACTGAAAATTCTATTGAGGGAAACTAGAAGTATGTTTACAATTTAAAGAAACCTTACCATACTATCCCTTGTGCTCCTGATCCTATTGGTTTTAAGTTTTGATACCGTTTCAATACAGTGAACGTAGAATCTCCAATTTCAACACTGTAGAAATTGTTGTCGCGCTTGCTTCTGCTCATGACGGCAACTTAGTTAGACTGCTTCATCCAAATTTTGTTTCTGGCCTGTAAAGAAACAAAATTTGAAAAACTAAGATTTTATAACTGTATGTAATCCGACAAAAGGAAAAACTCCTTACAATATGTGGAAGGTGCTTCTCAAAGATGGCCTGTATGCATACATACACTGTTTTTAATGTCTGTAGGAATGAGATGGCACATGTCTGAAAATTTTTATTTTTAGGAATGTTCCTAAGACAGTATTCTAGAAGGGAAAAAATAATAGAATAACAAAATTGAATTATTGGTAGCAAAAATCTTAGATGGCAGTGAACAGAAAATCAAAAATTAGGCTGTGTCATCCACAGAGCTCTGAGAGTGCTGCCATGCCTTTTCACACACTTGCAGCAAATGAGCAGGGTTTGGACCAGATGCCCTCCAGAGGTCCCTTCCAGCCTAAATTGTTGTATGCCTCATACAACAAGATACAAGAGTGACAAACCATCAAGTGTCTTCCAGACATTGAAATCATGAACATATTCTTGGTCACAACTGCCAGGAGCGTCTGTCATTGATGTGGAAACATATACAGTTAATCAAGGACAGAAGAGGAAAACTGGCCTTGTCAGAGATGTCTCATACTAGCTTCTATGAAACAAAGTAATAATCAGGGCAAGAGAGAACAAGAGTAAGAAGGAAAGGATGTATATTCCACCAAAAAAACCCCTTGTATTAAAAAAAAAAAAGAAATACAACATCTCAATGCACATGTCCATAGGAGAAAAAATTAAAACTGCACGGTCACTTTTACTGTATCGCTTCCTGTTTCTACAATGTTAGCTGCACTTTTAATTTTCTCTTTACATGAGTTTTGAATGGAGTTGTAACAGAAGTCTAGTAGTATAAATTCTTGTTTGACTCTAAGAAATTTCTTCATTTCTTCAAGAGCAACAGCATGCTGCCTTCCTTTGTTACTAACTTATACAACATTTTCCCATATTATTATTCATCAGCCCCAAACAGTGACAGATTCTTAGCTTCCACACACCACTATGGTATAGATTTGTTAAATTTTAAACCAGCTTTGAAACGCAGACAGTACATATGTGGCCTCCACAAATAATCACAAATGTTCTACATGGCTAATTCTTTAAGAATTTCAAAGCTCACTGAATTCCACTTTCAACTTGCTAATCTACATTCACTTCAGCTATGTAGGTGCAATAAAAAACACTTTGAAGTTCTAAAAAGGACACGTTTTAGCTATTTAACATATTATAAATTAAAAATACACTACCTTAATAGGCATCTCAAAAAAAGGTCTATTAAACAAGCCCCTTTTCCAAAATACCATTAAAAGCTGAGTCTCAGTCACAAAACCTTAATGAAATACCAAAGCAGTCTGCATCAGTACATTAGCAGGTACTGTTAAAGGCTTCTTTCTCCAGTTGATAGGGGAGGCTTAATTGGACAAGAACTGCTACTAAGGACAAGAAAAGCTGGACACAAGCTGGGGATCCAGACTGTAAATGCTAGGTCTATGGGATGGATGTCGGTTTACTGGAGGGAGCCAAAAAGCCTAATTTCTTAGCAACATACAATGCCATCCCCAGCTCTTACTTCCCTATCCCTTTTATCACTGCATCTTCGGACTCTGCCTCTTTCTCATCACTTTCTTCACAGATGTACTCACACACTCACAAAGCTTTGGAACAAAGACGCCCAATAAATATAACGGCAAAAAATGTAGGGAGAAAATCTGTTGTGGAAGGTATGGAATCAGCCAGACAAATTTCTGAAAATCAGAAAACAAGGAATTAAGACAGCCATTCATATGATCTCACATCTGTTCTTTGTCATCTGAAAAAAAAGCACCGAGTTTATCTACTAAAACTGTATTAAGATGCAGCAACGTTGAAAAATGCAGCATTCGCTGGTACAGCTTAGTAGAGCTCTGCTATTCGGTATCAGCATCAAGATAATGAAAGTTTAATACTTTACTTTAGATATTCCTCTAAAACGAATGCAGAAAGGGCTGTTCCTTTCCATTTGAGGTTTCCAGATGAACGTTGACACCTTACCACTTAAAGGTCAATATTTTGATTAGTCAAAGCCAGGTGTTTAATTTCAACTTGGTAAACTTCGTAGGATCAAACGGTCAAACAAACCAAGCACAGTTCAGGAAAAGGACCTTGAGGTACATCATTCTCTTGGAAAAGAAGTCCTTTATATTAGCAGATTTTACATGCATATGATACACGGTACTATTACCAAGCAAATTTCACTGCCTTAAAGATTTGCCATTTGCTACACATTCAACCAACATGCTTACTGGTATGCACTGGGAAACCTGTATTTACTAACCATTTTGTAATTAAGAGTAGTATTTTAGCATATATCAGCATATAAACAAAATCCTTGCTTATTTTTACTACGGTAAAAAAGAAAGTGTGCAATCTTTCTGTAGCAATGTTTTCACTCCTTTCTGAACACATTAGCCTCACAGCCACCTAGATACTGCCTAAAACCCATTAGTCTAACCTCTGCTCCAGAGATAAAAACAAAAATAATCATTCATACACTAAATGTATGCTTCATAATTGACAAGTTCACATCCCTAACTATTACAGTAGCTCTGCTGGTCCTAAAAAAATCGGTTTGCGAAAAGTTTTTGTACATAATTATCTCTTTCACTTTATCCAGTGACTGTGCCACACACACAGAAGGGCGCCAGGAAGCTTTAAGCACTCATCATCACTTCCCCCTGCACCCTACAGGTTTCTCCCAGAGCAAAGCTGCCGGGGAAAACAGGGACTCTACCTCCTGGACAGAGAGACAGAAAGCAGTAAGGATGGTTTTTTAGCATAGCTTCTGCCTATATGTGCCAAAATATTTGGCTTCAGTCAGGACAACAGCATGCACAAGCCAACCAGGTGCCAGTCCACCATCTCACTCAGTCTAGGCTTAATCTCGGTTCTTTACAATCTTTGTCGTTGCCATTTCCACTCTGTACTGCGCACGAGGAACAGAAAGCTCACATCTCTCAAAGAACGGTCTCCTCCTCCATCTGCCTTCCCATACCTACAGAGAAAACCTACAGAAGGTTTTCAAGCCTCAGAGTAAGTACAAGATGGTTTTGCTCCCCAAGCCTGAAATCAGTTAAAGCCAAAATTTATTTTCATTGTCCTGCCTAAATAAAGGAAACATCTAAAACACTGACTTTAAAAATAAATAATATTTAAAACATATTTTTATATATTTGAATTAAGTAGCTATTAAAAAACTTTTATGAGAAACAATTCCAATCTATATTCCTAATGCAAAATATTGTAGATATACTGTATCATAATTCAGGGCATTTGATAGTTAAATACTCCATTAGATATAATTGGGAAGTTTTTATATTTCAATATATATCTGCATACAGCAGCTCTGGAGCCACATTCCAAATTTAATGTTATATCTTTTAAATACTAATACATGTAGTGCCTTGTAACCGAAAGTGCAGCAAAGAAAAAAAAAAAAGGCTACTTTGGAGTAAGATTCTCCTGTTTACCATAACTCATTACTCACTGGAGTACAGACAGTCAGCACAGTTCAAAGCATGAGAAGGATGAATATACCAAACAGTTCAGCTGAACCCATGCATTAGTCTGTTGCCCAATTAACTTACTAACAAGCCTGAAAAAATCTTCAAGTAGCTAAACATACGCTTGAGCACTTGCAACCACAATCATAGTAGCAGCTTCATTTCCTACTGTGCATGAAGTTTATTCCCAAAAACTCCACGTGAGGTTATAGCGTAGGCTTATGTTGGCTGAAGCAGAGAAAGAATTCAAAGCGCCCCAGGATCAGCAGATAGGATAGAAAACTGATATCAACAGAACAGAGACAGCAACAGAGAAGAGGGGTTAAATGAGGAAGGAGGGACAGGTACCCAGAAGTGAAGGAGGAGCATCTCCACTTGCATCTAGGTTATCATTCCTTCTTTTGCGACCCTTTGCACTGTACATCAAAATTTATCAGCCTCTGCTGTGTCAGCAAGAGGAATAGTCTATTACTTCAGTTTAAATGCACACACTTCTAGCATAAAACTGACTTAATGGACTTGAGAAGAAATGGAGTCAACTCTCAGAAAAGCCATTTCTTGCATCTTTTGTACAGCAAGTTACCGTGGGACGTAAATAAGCCCCTGGGAGGTAATGGGGAAGCACTCAGATCAGTGCAGATGAGAGGTCTCAGAGCGTACATACGCTTTCCCTTTGCCTCCCTTTCATCCAGCCATTATACAGCTGCCTCAGCCTGAATCAACCCTGACAGCCATCTCCTGTGTGCCCACCACCCCCAAGTCTCATAACTTCTACGCAGGTTTGTCCATCAACCACAGAGAATTTAAGCCTCTCAATTTTATAAGCAAACTTACTTCCACTCAGTGCTTTGCTCCCACTCAGCTCAGACTCCTTTGTGCCCACTGTCCATTCACCTCTCCTGGAAAGCAACCCCAGAAGTGCCTGGTATTGCCCAGCTCTGCAAATACAGCTCCTACAACAAAGCCAAAAGGCTTCATTTTTTCCCATCTGCTAATTTATTGGTGAGTAGTCCTATGAAGTCTAGCTTCAAAGATCCACAACACCAAAAGTTTTAGTCTTAAAATATTAAAGTAAGTCTAAATGCAGAAACTGGAAGACTTTCAAGATTCTTACACAATGTATCCGCGCAACATCTTTCATTAAAACATGATTAAGCTTTATCAGACAAGCTCGCCTGCCTGAAATTTGACATTTTGTTCCACTTTCTAGCAACTTTACAGAAGCACATATGGAAAGAAAGGCAGGATGCAGATTCCAGATTTCTATTATTAATGAGGAAACTAATAATACATTTGTCCCATTAACTGTGAACTTGCCAGAACGCTATCACCAGGGGAAGAATCCTGCAAAACACTTCAATTTCATCTCACACATCAACTACTGGGCTTTTCCTTGAAAACATCTTGCCTCAGCAAATTTCAGTATGTGGTAGCCTTTTAGTGGCAGCCCACAATTACACAAGGTAAGGATATTCCAAAACTGAACTCTAAGACATTACGGTGTGTTTTGGTATATTCATAACTCTTCAGATTGCCGTGGGTAGTATTTACTCAAGAAAGTACAATGAAAATACTGGAAATGGAAATAACACTATACCCATACAGGAAAAGCCCATGAAGGCCCCTCAGGACTGTACATAATGGATCATCTGATTCCACCACCAGAAACTAGAATTCATTCGTCCTGCAGGAGATTGAAGATGGTCAACAATTTCTGCTCATCACTTCTTTCATACAGCCTGATGAAGCTTAAGTTGTAAAAACATGATAGAATTAAAACACTTGGACCCATTGAACTTGTAACTCTTTCAACATTTAAAAGACAAGTAGCAACTTCAAAATTTCTTAAAGACAAGTAGCAAAAGTCTATGAAAGTAAATATTATGGCTAACCTTAAGAAGTATGGACATTTGTAAAAATATTTCACTGACATCCCATTCTCCTCCTCCGCAAATGAGTAATACTGACAATCAAGACTAACAAATTTCTTCACCCAGTTTTAACTGAAGCGTATTTAAAACAGCAGTAAGATGTTAGAATAAAAGAAACCATGTATAGCAATGTTTATATATAAATATGAGAACTTCTGCCATTTACTTCTCTTTAAAGAAAGGCGCGTACCTTGGCATTTCTCAACAAGACTGTTCTATATAAACTTGCTGACTTCAAGATATCTTTAAGATAACATACTGCTGTATTTTAATACTGATATCAAAATTTGTGTATAGGACAGAAAGCATTCCATTTATTAGTCAAGACACAGGACAGCATATGGACAGTGTATGTTAAAATATATTTCCCTTATAGCCTAAATACATAGGACAAACAGAGGATTTGGGGATGGAAGGGTGGGGTAGGAAAAAGGGGTAATCCTATGCTCCACAGCTTTTGCTTAAAAAGTCTCACTGCTGGTGCATTAAAAACCTTAGTAATGGCCAGGGGGACTTAGATATAAACAAAATCTCACAATGCAAAATTATATAAACAATAGGACCATATTCAATAGATTTGCCTATGAAGAATGCATAAATTGACTTCTTTAGAAGACAGAGAGGATGTGATGCTCATGCCTGGCCCCACTTTATCTGATGCTTTTTAAACATATGATCTATGCTGCAGGACAGTGCTATAAAGGGGCCCCCAATCTAACAGAGTGTCAACTCTTCACAGCACACTTCCATACTGTAGGTTAAAGTAATGTGTTCAAACCAGAGCTGGCATCAGCTGTGGCTCAGCTGAGGTTTATGGCTACATGGAGCTCACAGTACCGACAAGGTTATCAGACCTGAGCCCATTATGTCACTGAGGATGGATTTGGGCAATCTAACATTTTGTTTTTTACATCAGTCCAGGCCCATCTGCGTCAGGACCCTGCAAAGTCCAGGTGAAACAGCAGGCAATTAAGAAACCTTTCCCAGATGAGACAGGCCCTAAATGTTGTATCCCTGAGTTAACCACAGCAAGTTTATGTATCTGCAATTAGAATTTAATTGGAAAACTGTGTGCTTTCAACTAGACATCTGAGTATTTCAATTCAGTGCAGCACTATCATCAAGTAATATTTTCTTGGCTATCACACCTGCTAGCCTTCACATCAACTAGATGCCAACTCTGTGCTATTTAAATCAGAGATCACTTTAAAAACAACACATACGTGTAATAGACTTCCATCACGCAGTGACCTGAATACATGCATTCCAGGCATACAGTGGAATAGAAATGGAACAGGTTTTATGGAAGAAAGAATCTCTCAGTTTATGTAAGAGCATGAAATATTTTATGACCTCTTCTGCACTCTTCTCTCAGTAGAGATAGTAACAGCTAACAGGAAAGCTTCAAAGGTTGCCTTATAAACTGACAAAAAGCATACATTTTAGAGATGTTGCTTCCTCTGAGACAGAGAAATGGAACCCAAGAGATAATTTTCCCGCTAGGGACGTGTAAATAGACTGAATATTGTCAGTTTATAGAGTGGATATGTACAGCTGTATGTTCTGTACAGCTAAGTCCCTCAGACTGCTTGTTAACTGATGTTTTATACCTTTGCTAGACAACACAAAATGAAAATCCTGGATTCTTCCCATGCTGCATTGCTACATAGGCTATAGCACACAATGCCTTATTCTCAGTATCCTTTTACATAAGAAATTGTATGTATTCAGTTGGTTCCTACTGTGGTGAGGGAGTATGGCTGAGAAGATACTTTCATACCCTAATACCTTGAAATATAATAAAATACACTAGATGAGAAAAATCATAGGAAAGAACAACCATCATTAGTTACAAGTTTTGCCTGGAATCAGACTTTGTTTTCATGTTTCCCATTCATGTTTTCTAAAGCAATCCGTTGCTAAGAGCAAGCACGAATGGGCTTGCTTAGAGGAAAATTAGGATACCAAACCAGCAAACAGTCCACGGGGCAAGATGTGTCTGAAGTCCAACACAAATATCAGTTAAGACAGTGATCCCAATACTGAAGACAGGGGTGGTCCTGGGAAAAACTGGTTTACAATTAAGGAGGCAGATTACTTCAGACGCTGTTCATAAGTAGGGTGACAAAATGGAGATCATGACAGTTAGAGATGCAGAAATAGAAAAAGGCAATTTTAAAATAAAACAATTATATACATTATCATCATAATGACATGTGCTAGATATCAATGATAATTCAATAACTTCATTTAGAAAATTCCAATTAAAAAGAGATCAAACACCATAGAAATTAAAATTCTGTAGGAAATCTATGGCTGACCTAGAGAAATGTGTAACTAAAGCCAACAGTATTTCAAGTATATGTTAGATTGCTACTGAAAGCAAAACAAATGCACAGTGTATATCAAGCTCTTGCATTTATGAATTTTATTTAATTTCTTTGTGAAAATACAGTTCACACATAGCTGATTTGTATGCATCCTGTGTTTGTGCATGCTTGTCTAATTTTCAGCTGTCACATTTAAAGGCTTCTGGACATCTGTTAAATGGGGTACTGTAAATGGAGTCTGGTTTTCAGAGAGTTAATAAAACGAATGCTTCAAATGCTCAAATTTAGGAAACAAAAGAACAAAGCATTTTGTTTCTTAAAGGTAACTTCAAAACTCACTTATTTATTCACAGAAGTAACCAGGGTTTTAATCATGTTCTGTTTTTCCATACTGCCCTTGGAACGGAAAGCTATACTCCACAATACTTCAAGCTCTGTTAAGTGATAATACAGACAAGGGATTTGGAAAAGGTTGTTAACATTAGCTGGGTGAACACTGCAGTATGATATCACTAGACCATTACAAATGCTAAAGAAGTCTGAAAGATCTGAAGCTTATTCTAAAATGAAAGATTCCCATTGTTGACTATAGGATTAATTTTCTTAAAATTCAGCATAGCTTTCAAATTATGTCTTCACAAATCAGATGGTTTTAACTTGAACAACTTCCACACAATTGTCTAAACTACTCCTAATGTTGACATATGTTTAATGAGGCCCCTAGATTGTGCATAATTGATATGGAAGTGTTATACTTAAATCTAATGTACATCTGCATTATAGGAGTCCTCTGTTTAGCTTCTGCCGTTCACAGGAAGAGTGGCATATCACAAAATTTCGAGTCTACATCTTGATCTCAGGAGTTACTTTATACAGGAAACTATTAAACACAACCACATATATATGGGAGTGATTCTTACGTACCACAGGTCAGAAATGCAGTGCAGGTGCATTTCTTAACATAAAATTTTACTTTAACAGATCTTTTGGCCGTCGGAAAGTCAAATTTACTTAGTTACAGATTCAGTAAAGCAAAGATGGACACCAGATCTCAGTGGTCATCCAGAGCAGAAGTACTGAGGCAGGGGAAACCTGCATAACTGTAACAAAAGTACATTTAGACTTCTATGTTAGGACTTGCCTACTGCTTTCAATTTCAAACAGAGAAGGAGAAGTCACTTCAGTTTGCCTCAAGATGTGAGATTTGAATTTTTGTAAAAGTTTAGGACTGGCTTGGTTTCCTAATTTCTGAAGAGAATTCAAAGCCGATTTCTTGATTTCCAGGAGCCTGTTGAGTATTTAACAATACATAGATGACTTTCTCCGCTAAGGATAATAATTCCAGAAAAGAAAATGACAGGTTTTGTATAGAAGAATAAACATGGCTTTAATGCAAAAAACTTCTGAGTATGTGATAGCAAAATGAAACTTTAGAGAATATAATACATGCTGCTTATACCAACGAATTGCCTCAGTGGTTCAGCAAACATCATTGCCAGACTGGTAGATCTTGTGAAGACTTAGAACCCTCTTTGTTAAACTAACTCTGTTCTCAGTACATTTTATGTTAACAACTATGCAGAGTCCTAAATTAACAAGGCATGAAAACCATTACTACTAATGCAATCTTTCCAGTGATTTATGTTGCAATTTACAGGTTCATATAGTGGCTCTAACCTCATACTGCAGTTCTGTGACTTGATGACTTTTTCTAGTAGTTTTTTCTACTAGTTTTCTTCATATATTTCTGTCATCTCATCCAAATATTAAGCAGATTACAGTACTTGTAATCTGAAAAATCTACCAAGAACGCGAGGATACGCAGGGAAACAAACTGCCCCTTTTTCTAGCAGCCTCTTCTTAGCCAATACAAACCTTATTACAGTTTCCACAAAATGATCACCTAACTGAATGCAACTGCAATGAACTGAGCTTAATTCTGCATTCCAAAAATCACTTGGAGCCCCAGTTGGCTGGCTACCACCTAAACAGTACAGGTTTGCACAGCAGCACTTGCACTCCATACCATATTTCAATTCAAACCTGCACAGCAACCCCATATCTCATCTATAGAAAAGTAAAATAAAGGAATCAGTAAAATTAGAATGAACGTTGGCTTTACTATAAAATACAAAACTTGTATTTGGGAAGGCTGCAAGAACAATAAGAGGCTCTAAGCAAAGCAGGAAGCATATCTTCCCTTTGACAAGAAAGATCAACAAATTACATAGCTTGGAAAAGAGTATTTACGCAAAACTATTTCATGTAAACATACTGTACTCATAAAATATATAACCCTACTTCTCATTCTGAGTTCTTAACCTGGTAGGTAAAAAAAAAAGTTTATACTTATTTCTTTATCAGTTGTCAATAAAAATCCTCCTAGTAAAATCTAAAATTCTGCCAAATTCAATACATAGTGTTGTCTACAAAAGAGCATTCCAAGGAGCTGCTATCACTTCTTGAAAGAGCCACTCACAAAACAAGATCGATAATCTGATTTTAGTCTCCAGAACGGATATGTCTCCCCAGATCCTACTTCTGTTTTGAACAGACAAGTAATCCTATCACCTCAGCATACAGGGAGCTTCTTACAACCACCATCTACAGATATAATATAAAAAATCCCAAGAATCTCCAGGTGCTTTGTGTCCCAGATTAGTAGTGACTGAGTGCAGGAATTAAAAATGGAGAAAACAAAGCATTTTTAACATTGAACAGGCTTAAGTACATGGGGTCACTTCAGTGTTCACAGAGACCCCTCCGTAGATCAGGTACTCTCTCTAAATCAGGCCTCCTTCTCAAAGCACATACATTTCTCCAGTCTCTGGGTTGCTTCTGCTCTCTAGTCCCACACTCCTCTCCACAGACATAAAAGTACACGATATCCCTTCCTTGTTTCCTTTTCCACCACAAAAATATTTGCATCCTATACTCTGTTAAGTCCAGCGTTAGGGCCAACCTACCCTGTCTGCAGCTTCCAGCAGAGGTCTTCCTGCACTTCCTCACAGCTGAGGCAGTTCCTTCAGTCCTCACAAACTCCAGACCTTGCACTTCACCCTAAACACAGAGAAGAAACCACGACTCGCTTAGAGTTCTATAAGTGTACATGACAATAAACACGTGTTTCATTTTTCATCGTAACTAAACAGATCCGCTCCTTCTTCTAGCAGCTTCCACTGGTGAACAGCTTCCACGGAAGGGCCCGTGACGGCAGCGCAGGCGAACAGCCTGACTGAATCCAACCACCAGTGCTTGAGAGCTTCCTTGTTTGCTGTGGAGGGAGGGAAGGGAGAGGAGCTGCTGGCAAAGGCAGCCCCTTGAGTTTTGCCTCCTTGCACTGTTCCTTGTCCCCTCCTGAACAAGGCAATGTCACGGAGGCTGGGGAGTTCTGTGGTGTCACTGGAGCTAGGCCCCCCGGGGGCTGCAGGGGCATGGCTAGTCACGCAGGCAGGGACTTGAAGCTGGCATGTTCCTAGCATTGCTCCTGTCAGACTTATCTGATCCATCCACCGCATCTAAGCCAATAGTAGACGTTTCCACAAAGCAGTGGGAATTTTGGGAACCTCACCCCACATGTTTCACCAACCATGATAAAAGGTTAATAATAAAACCAGGGATACGTGATAGTGCTTGAATAGCTCATTTTCAACTTTATGTTTTATGCACCACTACTTGAATTCCCTGTCTCAAATTATGTTCAAATACCAGGTAGCCAGAAACAACAATCAGCTCAGTCACAGGTTGCACTCATTAGTGCCAAAATGTTAACAGCTGAACCTGAAGTGGGAGAAACCTGAAGTTGGAGAAAGCAGCACTCAGTGATTTTTGTCTTAGGCAATTGTAAGCTTTTCTTTTTCTGTATTTCAAGTAACTTCACACTTTCTGAAATAATGTCAGAAGTAACTACTATTTTAGAGGTTCCTTAATGGTAAGGAAAAACCTGTGATTGGCGGCAAGAAAATGATGACAGTAAGTAACGGAATATAGAAATACTGACATTTGTCTAGAAATACATAGTGCAAGATCACATCCAAACATGTAGGAAGCTGCAAAAACAATTCCTGTTGTTAAACACTGCTCCAGCTGAACCATTTCCTAGCACTATTTGGCCAGCTGGCACGGACAGACCCACCAGGCTCCAGCAGCGATTTCACACACAGCTCCCCGCGGAGCACAGACTAGGCCACCATGACCACTTCACATCACATTTTCCTCAGAAGCTCACAGCCTACATTTATGCAAACCAAATATCAAATAGCAACATTTTCTAAAGTGGTTTGAAAAACCGCTACTTCTGGGTGGGGGTCAGCGGCACAAACTTCAGATGCTGAACCTGCATCCACAATATTTGAGTACCCTCTATACAAAAATCAATAGTAAACCACTACACGCATTTCTAAAGAGGATTCTCATATTGTGAAACACCTCTTACAAAACATCCAAAATAAGACGATCAGTATAATTTGTACTGGTTCTAAAACATTTGTTTCGTTTAAAATCCAATCAAATTCAGTTTAGTATTGACTGTATTTCAGATACAGAGATGCCAAACACATTCAATAAGCAGGAATATGAAGAGTCAAATGATAAATGCATGAACACATTAAATTATTCACAAATGACATATAAGTTTTGCAGTGACTTTTCCCTTTTCAAAACAGATATTTACTGCTTTTTATCAATAAAGCTCCAATTGGAAGGATTTCACCCAATCCACCTTCTCAATCTTGTGTCTCAGTTTCTCTACAATATTGTCACATATGATCAGTCCATAAGCTATAGGCCTTCAACTAAAAAAAACAGTAAGATATAGTGGCTCATGAAGAGTTAAGGTACTGTTTGTTAACGGCATGGAGACAATAAAAGAGATCACCACAAAGCACAGGAAAAAATGCATGGGACTGCATGTTGCTAGTTATCTTACACACACTCGTATAACCTAAAACAGCCAGATAACTGCACTTGTAGAGCTACTCACTTTTATCTCCCCTTTATGACAGTCCTTAAGGACTAGTTACAGAAGAAAATTATACACAGACTGTTTAAGGCCCTGCCTCTGCTTTCACGGCAATTAGGTAAAACACACATTATGGACACCAGGAGCTCTAACTCTGGAACATGGGAAGCCATATACAGTAAAACAGAATTAAGATTCAGAAAACAAAAGATTGGGAAGATAAGTCAAAATATACAGTACTGTCTAGAAATCAGATTACTCATGAGTGTGTATCTAGTGAAATCAAGACCTACGGACAGCTGCATGGGCAGAGGCCAGTACCCTCATGTCATGCAATTCCCTATTTAATAACCTAGCTTTTAAAAAACACTGCAGCTGAAATTGAACTAGCAAATACCCGTTGCGGGAAACAGAGGTGCAGTCTTAGCAGAAGAAATTAACTACCCAGTATGCCTAGCAGACAGATGCTCTTCCAATAGTCTGAACACAAGGAAAGAAAGAAGAGTAAGTGACTGCATGCTATCAAGCCCAGGAAATGTGAACATTTCTGCTTGCTTATCTACCGTTCCTTCTGCCATCTCCCTCTCCTCTAAGGAAGCAAGGAAATCTGCTGGTATGTGGCAGGGGAGATGAAACCTGACACTTCCTCATCATCTGTGTATATCAGGCACTTGGTACTCTCCAGATTTCCTGGTTTCTGGTATACATATATTTTAAAATGTACATATTCTGAAAACAAAGCAAACTCTAGAGACGGTCACCAACATAAGCAATTTAAAACATCCTGAAAATTGTTCTAAGAGTTAGATAGTTAGAGATTTACCCAGATTTCAACTGAGGCTTAGAGCTGATCTTAGTGATACTCAAATCAACCTCAGATATCCAAGTCAGCAACAAATAAGAGCAGCACATACAACCTTCCAGCACCTCTCATGGCCAAGTCAGTTCCTGTAACACGAGCAGCGAGTAAACACAGCTGCTCTGGAATACCAGTGCACCCCCTCTGCAAAGTGCTCCTCTGTGCAAATAAGACTTAACATACATATCCTTGCTAAATTATAAATCACTTCTAATTTCATTTAGTGCAACACTTTGCAACTATATGGTATTTTGTACAGTAAGTTTTCCAGGTCTTTGTACTTTGTGTTGGGATAAGGGTATATCACACATCAACCAAGGAGGTCACACAGTGAGATGTATTTGCAATGGAACGCACTGCAGTCTTCCTCCATTCTTAAACATTTTTTAAAGAAGTGATTAGACAATAGCTGAGACTTTTTAAGATTATTATCTTCCTTCCTCTTTAAAATAGGTTTTAAATTCACGTCATGTCGGTGTAAATGAAGAGGCAGGTAGTCTGCAATATACAATACTAAACAGCCCAACATTCATAACCCTGAAGACTCTTGTCCTACCTTTCTTCTCAAGTTTTTATTTTTTTAGACTCCTGAAATGTGATTTTAACTAAGCATAAAAAATGTAGTCAGTATCATTTTTCTAGAACAAACGTTATCAAAATGAATAGAGCTACATCTACAAAAAAAAAATTCTCACTCTGCAAACACCCTGCTGTACTACATTTCATAGGACTGGATCTCTACAGCTTCTTCAGTAATGTCACATGAAGCTTCTCTACAGATGGTTCCATGCTGAATCCTATTATCACAATACATGAAGTAACACTTTGCCAACTGTCTCTTGCAGGTCAGTTTTGCCACAGAAATCACAAACCAGAATGGCTCCATCAGAAGACTGTGTAATTCTACGGTTTGGCAAAGAAGCTGTTATGACAACAGATTAAAAGACTATTCTTAGCAAAACTCTCTTTTACAGAAATAATAGGATAAGTCAAGGACCTTCCAATTCCTTAATCCTTTTTCAAATAAAACATTATACAAAAGGACAGTAGATGGAGAGAAGTTCAACGTAATCATTTTTTAAAAGACCTAAAATATATAAGTACTAAATAAAACTGCAAGGAAGGAGCAATCTTACTGCTGTCTATTAAAAATACAATTCTGTGTTCTATAGATCTATAAATAATAAATGTTCTATAAAAAAATAAATGTTCTATAAATAATATTCTATATTATTTTCAGTTTTATGGTAGGGCGTTATTTGTCACTACTATTTTTTGACATTGTTTTTACAATGTTAAAATCTGAAAACAGTGGAAATTCAGCGAAGCATGACTTCAAAAAGCTGTCCTATTTTACAAATGGGAAGTACCCAATTCAATTATGTCCAGAAGTGCAATCTGAAAATAACTTAAAAATCCCACTTACACCATTACCCTCTCACATGACTGTAAGTACCGCATTCAAAGGAATGTGATTCCATATTGCTTATATACTTCCCTTTGGGGCAGAATCATATGTTATGGCCCATTCAACTTATTCAGGTATTTGAAAAAGCTTAACAGTAATCTAACTTGAAATTCATGAGCAGAGAATAAATTATCAATCTTGGTATTCTGTTTCAACTACCTACCTAAAGGAATGTTATTTCTAGCCATACCACTAAAGTGACAGAAGTTTGCCTGCACATGCTAGTCCTCTGCCCATCCAGTGACTGCTGGCAAAGCAATACTATAGTATAAAGAGGCAAGCCATCAGCAAAGCAATCCAGCAAATATGATTCAAGGTGCTTCACTGAGATCTGCACGAGGCTAGAAGAGAAATCCCATTCCAGGGCTACGCTGGGATAGGAGGAAATGCATATTCTTTAACCTCTTCTTATATGAGAAGATGAAGTACATAGAAGCTAAACGTTTCAGCAGAAGAATCAGATTGAAAGATTCTCTGATTCTTCCAAAAGACATCAGCAAACAAAAGACACCAAGTGACCTAAAATACTCATTACATACCAATATTGAAGACAACAGCTACAGAACACTAGAGGAAGCAGGGAGTTGTATAACAGCTGGGTAAAAAATATTCAGAATGTTTTAAAAGTACATTAAAGAATCACATCAAAAGTTCCACAAAAAAAAAAATAAAGTAAAACATTTTAACTTTAAATCCCAGTTACAAAAACTTAGAATCCAATTATGTATGTGCTATTTTCACTAATTCATGCATTTATCTGTTAAGTACAAGCAGATTAATGTGCTATGAAATCCTGTCTAACATATTTGGCATTAAATGCCTCAGCAATAAGAGCTTTAGAATGGAACAAAAAAGTCCATAACATATCACAACCTCAGCACTGACAATTCCTTCGCAGATCCCGCCTGTAATGCAGAACCTTTCTGGGCACAGTCATCTTCTGGTGGAGGTGGCACTGGGGTTTGAAACTCCTTTTCAAAATAAAGGCTTTGTTTTCGAGGTAGTTTGTAGGAAACTACACCAATCTACTAGATTCACTACTACCAGCAATAGTCTGTCCTGTTGTCCAATTGCTCTTTTTTCTCTTGGACTTCAGTAGTGCCTGATGCTCTGTCCTTGCAAAAAAAAAATTACTAGAAGTTCCCAAACTAGGAAGCTTGAGAATTCCCATTCTCCAGACAAGAACAAAAACTTCAGAAGCACCACTATGCATTGCATGCTAGTGGCTATGCACACCAAGAGTAGTGACAAAGAAATTTCTGAGAAAAAGCAGAAGGAAGAACTTCAACTAAAATAAAAGAGGGGAAGAATAAAATAACTCTAGTCACATCAAGATTTTCTGATTTCCCCACAACTCCATACTAATGTTAATGAGACCCTTGTATGGCCAATATAAGCTTAGTAGAAACTGAACTTTTTTTTTCCACATCTTGACACACAAGTGGCACAAGAATTGTCATGCTTCAATTTAATAAACAGCAGAAGAAACACTGGCTATTGTTCAAGAAAGAGGAGTTTTGCATCGCGGGAACCCATGCAAATGAAAGTCACTCTGTTGAAAGGCTAGACTGCTCATTAAATGAACCACTATCACACAATGATCTTTCTGTTACTGTACATCTCCTGAATATTCACTTTTGGCACTAAATGAAGCAAGTGAACTTAGCCCACACATCTCTAATAAAGCTTTTTAGGGTATCATGTTACCACCCTTCCTACTCTGAACTGACCAGGAAGTCATGTTTCTCTCCATCCAAAACACAGACACAACGAACAAGCACCAACTGATCCATGCTGACCAGCCTGTCAACTACGGCATTCACTTTTTACTGTTTCCATAGTAAAACTTAAGATTAAATGCTAGAAATAGTGTTTGTATTTTTATACCTAAGACCCTGGAAGCATCATAACTACTGTTAAATTTGCTCTAGCATAAACTTAGGTATTAAAACTATTAAAAATACACTTATGGCTTGCAGTGATGCACTACCACCAGATTTCTTGCAGAACTATCTCAGAGTCACACATGAGCAGCCGTGCGCACGTATTTAACCATCTACAGGTTCAAACCCCAGGGCAGCTGCTTTCCTAAGAGGCAAAACGATCACTCTGGGTTGTAACTTCCTATTCTGCTCACCTCTCTTTCCCTAATGTTCCACATTAACTTTATTAAATGGACAAATACATAAGAATTAACAGTAACAAAAAAAGCTGCAGGATGATGTCTTCTGGAAGCAGCACAACCATAAAGGCCAACAGCACAAAAGGATTTCTGGACCTACTGTGGCTTTTTCTTTTGCTCGGCTGACACTAGCCCTACCACTCCTCTGCAGTCATGATTGTCATCGGTTGGAAAGCAGACCTGATGTGCTCCGTGATGCCATTTCCTGGAGGAGCCATCACCCACCCAGCAGAAGGTCAAGGCCCCGCAGCCCAGCTGCCAACATGCTCCTCCACTACAGAAGGCAACACTTGGACAAACTTCCACTGGCTGCCAGGCTGGTTAATTCAGGCTGTTCCTTCAGAGATAGGTTTTTATGTTCATCACTGTGAACACAGGCGTGACAGGTACCATAACCTTTCTTTTTGTTCTTCATGCTTGCCTGCAAGCACTTCTGGCCAAGTCAGCTGGAAAGCTCACTGCAGGGCAGAGAAATGCCAGCATTGCCACCAGCAGACTTGAAAGAAGATGCTTATCACATCTCACTGCTTTTTCCTCCACAGCTTCTAATGCAGTTATGAGCAGCCTTGTTTATCTGCATCACTGGGCCTTTGTTTTAGCAACCTCCTTAAGTTACTTTGAAAATAAATCCATAAACAGCAGAATCATATTATGACTTGAAAGTAAAGCCTAGAGATCATCTACCTGCTCAAAACAGATGCAACTTCAAATTCATATTTCTATAAGGTTTTTCTGTTGAAAGTCTCCAAAGATGGAGATTCCATGACCCTCAGGGCTCTTGGTACTGCTTATACAACATAGGTGGGAAGATGCTCCCTTCATGCCCAATTGAAATTTCTGTCTTCATAACTTATGACCATTGACTGTTGTCTTTTCACTGTGCACTTTTGAGCATCTGCCATCTAACCCCCACTTAAAGATAGCAATTACTTTCTCCCCTAAGTCCCCTGTGGGGACCTGAGTCCCCTCCTCAGGCTGCAGACCCAGTGCCCCCAGCCATCTGAGAAGCCTAGTGGTGGACAACCCCTTGTTTCTCTCTCTAACAGGGTGTGTGCAAGCACCTGTGTGTGATCTACCAGGCAGTACTACAGCCGGAGCATCCCAACCGCCCCACAGGTGGGAACAATTTCTTCCCCGTACCTACTAGCCTAGTTCTTTCTAATGCAGCCAGCTCTGTAATTAGCCTTCAGTGCTGCCTCCTGGTCAGCTTCTCCTTTATCAGGAGCCCCAGGCCCTCTTCTGCAAAAGCTGCTCCCCCATCAGCTGCTCAGCAGAAGGATTGTTTTCACTTTATGCACCTAAGTACCTATGCCCACATACACTCACAGAGCTGGGCATCTCCATGACTTTGAGATCACAGCAAGGAATGTGATACCTGATGATCTTTTTTTCCCATTTCACGACAGACAAAAACATCAGACTGGAGACATGAGGATTTGTTCAGAAGACTAAGATATAAAGGCAAATACTTAAGAATGAATGGACACAGACTACAATGATTAGAACACACGGTTTAGCCACAATTTATAGTTAAGAGTAAATATTGAGTTAAGATATTTTCCTGCATGCTTTTAAGATTTACAGTAAAAAAATGCTTGGTATAACATCAACATAATTAAGTAACCAGTGGTTGTCAGAGGTTTTGTTTTTTAACTACTCAAATCCATAATTACAGGAAGTAGGCTTTCCAGCAGTACTGTAGAATTAATGTTTTCCCTTTTTGTTTATTTGAAGTATGTGCACATGAGCACATATACAGTATTTGCAACACAGATGACCATTAAAGTACATTTCCTGCCAGTCACCATTTAGCATTAGTCTACAATATCCAACTGAGAAAGATTAATAAGCATCCCGTCTGTTCACATATCAAGCAGCATTTATCCAACAGTAAAAGTGACAATATGGGCAACAACGATGAGGTTTATTTTAGTATCAAGCTTACAGGCAATCAATTTGGACAGAAAAAGAACCAAGGATTAGTTTTTAATCACTGAGGAAAAAAACTGTCAAAAGCTGAGAAGAAATGTGTTGCTATTAATTATAAGCTTGGTACACCATGATCATAACCTCTTCACACACAAATCAAAGAAAAATGTGGGCCTTAAAAACTTACAAAATATTTTACAAAATGAGTAACAGTACTCTATGGACACAGGTGGTTGGGCAGTTCTCCTCTTTGTGAGAAAGATCTGTTACTGACATTGAATCGGATCAGTCTGATGCTGTCAGCCCCAGCCTCTTGGAGGAGTTCTCACCCAAAGCCTGCAAAAGTCTACAGCAGAAGCAAACTGCTCTTCATTGTTGGCTGTTCTGGAAATAAATGGTGAGCTGGAGTATTCCTTACGCTACATAAGACTGGAAAAGCCTTCTAGCACACAAAAGGAGTCTTGCCACCATTTGCTTGGTGCATTCATTGCACTCACACATCAATTTTTACGTCAGCTAAGGAAAATTTAAGTTACATTTTAAAAGTATGTGGCAATTCTGGTTGATTTCAATTTAACACTTCAAATTGAAGTAATAATTCCCCTGAACTGAAGGGTACATCATACATAGCTACAGTTACTACTATTTACTTCCCACAGATTTCAAGTCAATGTACTGGCAACGTCCTCCACCCATCACCAAGTCTTGAGCTTCTTGGCACCATCTTCAAATTCTTCCAAGACAGTACAATTCTTAAAAATTATCAGCCACAGTTGAGCAAGGCTGCAGTTTTCCCACAGGATAAACTTATACAGGTGAATAGTACTAAAATTCCACTCAATATTTGGTAAATACAAAGAACTTGGAAAACTACTCAGTGACCTTTAACTGGAGTTCCACATTTTGAATAAGAGTTGGGACAGAAAAGGAATAGGGTTATTTCAAACATTTTTCTCCTTAAGATTTCATCTATTACTGAATTTTAGTAAGCTGGGAAAAGCTATAGCAAGGGAAGTTTTGAACACAGTGAAAAGCAGCCTCTACCAAGCAGAAAAATCTAAAGGATAGATGCTACATATTGTTGAAATAACACAAAAGATAAGTGAGCATTTCTATTCTTACATGTAAAATACAGTCCTACAATAAAAACAGAATATTAACCATTTTAAGTTAAGATTAAAAACTGGATTACAGGAGCATTAAGTAAAGCACAGCCTCAACAGGAAAGCATTTCTTCACAAGAACAGTATTTAAATAAAGCAGAAAACACAAGGAGTTATCAGCACTACAAGGATGCCTCTTCTGTTTCAGTTCAAACATTTCCATATTATTTTACTTAAGAGCCCCTTATTGATACTCACTTGCTTTGAAGTGATTAATACAGCCAGATGTAGAAGAGAATGTCCATCTACAGTAAGACTTGTAACTTCTAGACCAATGTTCATTACCTAACAGGTAATCCTCCCCAGTTCCTTTTGGTCTCCACAGAGCATTCAATCAAAATAAACAGCTTGTTCAGAATACTTCTAGGTAACATCAGCAGAAGACTCAGTCTGCACACAGATCTTTAAGCAAGCACTTCTCAACACAAAAGTCTGTCCACTTGCATTGCTTTAGTCTTCTAGCAACCCCTACTTAACCTGTGAATCCTTGTGCATGTGCATAACTGATAGCAACCTGCACTTCAGCAGTCTCTTTATCTTCCTACCTTGTAACAGCATAGTTGTTTGTTTAGACACATAAGGGAATTAATCAGGCTGAAAAATAGTCCACAAGGAAGATTTTTTTCAGCTGCAATCAGTTAGCTCCTTGATCTATTTTACCACACAGCAGCTGGCAACAAGAAACAGCAGAGAGATTGCTTAAGCAAGATAGCCCCTGAACATGAAACTATGGTGTGATGCTATAGAAATACAAACACTTATAATTGCTTTGAAAACAAGGATTTTATCAGCCAGTTATCTTACACTGATGCTGAAGTTACTGTTAAAAAGAACTTACACAAACAAAAATGCCTATTCATGTATTTTCATACCAATATGCCACATATACGGAGCAATGCCCGTTTAGACATAGCTCTTCTGTTAAGAAGGATAGCAAAAAGGGCCTTTATCCCATTTAAAGGTGAATTTCTATCTTTATTTAAACAATGGGATTTTTGAAAGATTTGAAAACTACATGTTCGGATGCTTAATTCAGCAAAGTTAAAATTATTCCTCAGAATCCATGTCCAAGCTATGATGAACTTCACAGCAGGCAAACAGCCCAAGCAGTTTCAACTGGATTTTCAAAGAGCTTTCAAAAACCAAGACATTTTACATAATGTAAACAGAAGTCTGTTTCTGTAGGTTTTGAGTGAAGAACTAAGGGGGTTTTAAAGAAAACATTCACAGCAATAAAATACACTGCCTTTATTAAAAACCTACAATCAAAACCAGATTAGTCTAATTTGCAAAGAAATACAGCAATGAACATTACATATATACAAAATATATTAAAGAACTATGTATACACACACAGCACTTTTTTCCCCATGGGTGGAGGGGAGGGAGAGAATAGCATACCATACTTTTTAGTAGACTATCAAGAAGGTCACTTGTACTAGTCCTGAGCACTGGATCAAACCTCAGAAATGAAGAGCTAAGCATATATTTTCTATGCATCTTTTAAATAATAAGCACTCAAATAATTTAAGGCAGTTAAATTAACCAAGTAGCATTATACTCTCAAATACTATCCCATTATCTCATGGTTAAAAAATAAAGAAAACAAGCAAATAAAAGAAATAACCACACTTAATAATTTCAGGTAAGTAGCAGGCAGAAAATTAATTCAGTCACCGAAAGCCCAAACACTTGTTATATTGTCCAATTGTTATGCAAATATAGGGAATAAACAAGTTTACCTAAAGAATTTGCAAAAGGTTGTTACACCTGCACTCCTACACAGCCAGCAAAAGCCTCGCTCCCTGAAGAACTGGGTTAAAAGTTAAAACACAAAAGCCACACACAAAGGGCAACTCTCTTTCTACCTAGAACTAGCAGTCCAAAACCACGGGACTCAGAACCATATTAAATCATTTCTCTCATGTTTCTGACCTAGAAGTCTCCAGGAAATATATGGTACTCCACAAGATCACTTTGAATGCTTATAGAGGCCACTGGTTCAAAAAGCTTGAGAGACTGAAGACCCTACACCAGAAGACACCATTAAAATTCCTTTTTCGGAGTTAAGGCAACAGCTTCATGCAGCCAGCTTTGTGTATCCTCTGCAACTCTGGATTAGTTTAGAGCTTCTGGGCATTCAAACACTTGGAGGAGGAAAGAGAATATAAAACAAAAACTACAGCAAAGAAGGGAAATTGATGGGGGATGCATCACCGCTACTAATCACTACCAACTAGTCTATGCTACACATCTTTGAATCAAGTGGGGAAAAGACAAGATGGCTGCCCCCACACACTGAGACCACAGCACGGGACTATTTGATATTCAACCCATTTTTCTTTATTACTATTAAAAGAATTAAGAGTTTCCTTTCGTTACACACAAGGAATGCTCAAGTCAGTGAACTTGCTTGGAGAGTATTCTTAACTAGGTTTGGCCCACCTTCTCCTCATGTAACATTTTGAGCCATTTCAAAATTATCTAATACACCAACATACCTGCAAATGCACAGATAAAGTAAGATGCATTTCAAACACTGCTCTAGCAGTGCATTTGTTGGCACCTCTAGAAGTGAGGCTGGGTCTTGTGTAAACTGTGAGGCCATCACTAGTCAAGTCTCCACACCTGTAAATAAAACCCAGCTGCAATGCAAGCTTGCTAAATTCTACATGCATGTGCCCTAGGGCAAGCAATACTTTCCTTCCATGAACAAGTATAACGCCCTTTGTGTTTAAATTATCAGATAGGCCAAAGCATGGAGGGTTTTTGGATTGTCTGAAAGACCTCAGCAAGCCTGTTCTATATGATACTGAAATTCAAAAACACTATCTGCTCAAATCCATTGCTGTAGCTGGGGGAACAAAATAATCAAGTGGGACTTATATTTGTAGATTAGCAGGTCAAGCTTCACTGATGGAACCACTCCACAGAGCAAAGCATAAAGAAACAGGCTTCGGGAGTAAAACTGGATGCTGTTAACAACACTGAGAAACCAAGACACAGGAGAAATTTTGCAAAGAGACAGCTCAGTCCTTTTACAAGAAATATGAGAATTAAAAGACAAATCAAAGATGCTGCCCACCTGCCCCAAGTCCCTATAACTGGTGCAGCTACACTACCTCCAAGGAGCATTTTTAGCTTCCAGAGGCATTTTTAAAGCAAGGTTATGGAAGTTTCCCCCGGAGGCGGCTGACACACGGCTGCGTTCCCACCTCCTCGCCCCCAGACCCTTCGCCGAGGGCCGGGCAGGCGCCGGGGCTGGAAGAAGCCGCACGGCCCGTGCCGGTGCCCCCACTCCGGGAGGAGGAGGAAAAGGAGGAGGAGGAGGAGCCCCGCGCC
>VXAA01004102.1:539783-571936 GCA_013399115.1 Anseranas semipalmata | reverse complement strand
CCGCCCCTGGGCCGCCCTTCCGGGCACGGCACCCTGCGGGCGGCCGGGGGTCGCCACCGCCACCGTCCGGCCTGGGCCCGGCGGGGCCCGGCTGCCGCCGGCACCGCTCCGACTCCTCCGCGCCCTTCCTCCTGGAGCCGTTCCTTTCCCGCATCGCGCCCTGTACCCAGGCCTGCCTTCCTACTGGGGCTTTCGTTAACAATTTGCGCTTTTCAAGGGTTTGCCTTCATGCTCCCCGCCAGTGCTTTGGCACCCAACCGCAGCACTCTGGCACCCGCTTCCCTAGTGCTCCTCGGCATCCTTCGCAGCCCTGGCAGCTCCAGCCTTCCCCGGCATGGCTGGCGTGCCAGCGCTCTATCTCTTTGGGTGTCTGGAGTGCTGTAACGTTCTCTCGTTCCGTACCGGTTTTGGCACTGTTTTTCCTCTAAATCTTCAGTGCCTCGTTGTGAGATTTTGAGTTATTCATTACCACTGCCTTTGGCTCTTGGCACCTGATGTGCGTCCTCTCTCTTTGGTTTTTCAATATTTTGTTTGGTATATTGTCTTCTCTTTCTCTCTCTGTTTCCTTCCCTCTTTCTCTTTCTTTTTTTTTTTTCCTTCTTTCTCGCTTTCTTTCTCTTTTTTTCTTTCTCTCTTTTTCTTTCTCTCTTTTTCTTTTTTTCCCCTCTCTCTTTCTTTTTCCCTCTCCTTTTCTTTTACCCTTTTTCTTTTTTTTTTTTTCTTCCAGGAATGTCCCTGTTCAGAGACGAAAGGAGGCTTCTCAGTGCCTTGAAGCCATGTCAATATGGTTGAAGCACGCCTTCATACATTTACACTATATAGCACAAAAAGACCTTATGAATAGTATTTCAAAACATATCAAATCTGCCATTTAGGCACAGGGCACAGTAAAATGGTTATTTCACATCCCATGCTTTGTAAAACACTTGAGTGGCTTATGCTACATTTTTGAAGATGTCAAATACTATAGTGAGATCGTTGCCGCTAGCAGCTTTTGTCCTTCTGCATGACTGTAATAAACATTGATTTGAATATACTAAAGGTCTGCTTCAGAATATTCCAGTTTTACCCACTATCTTGGTGTTAAAAGCTTCAGTTCTATAAAGCTGTCCATATACTACTCATATGCCCATTTTATGGAAATGTTTGCACTCTCTACCCTTAAAACTCTCAATTTAATCAAGCCCATTTCCACTCCATATGTTAAAGTGGTTCTTTTACAGTTCCCCACAGACATATACATGATGCTCTATACGAAAAAAACAAAAAGCTCAGACTCTACCCCCTGGCCCCCCTAGATCCCACTAGGCTGTAAGCGTGTTTCCAGGACAGACAGCCTCTCCCACCTCACCTCTGATCATTTCCATGGGACAGTCCCAGAACTGAATTAGCCAGTTTTTAGGTTGGAGACTTTACCTTGTTGAAGTAGGTTAGATCACAGTCAGATACTGCATTCCTTGCCATGCTTTTGTATGCCAAAGGCAAAACTCAGCTGGCAGAAGGGGCAACATGAATCCCCAAAACACACTGCAAGCAAAATTTAATCTGGGTAGATCATACCCATTTTCACCAGCAGACAGACTAGCCCTGCTGATTTTGGCTGATGCAGGTCGTGGTACCTTCACATGATTCCTTCTATTGGCAAGAAGACCTCTGGTGTTAACCACTGGTCTCTCCACTGCAAGAAACAGGCGGGGTGACATCACATTCAGCCAGCACGGTTACGTGCAACAAGGCTCGTGGCCCTACAGGGAACTGACAGTGCTCTTTATCTTTGGGGAGAGTTATTGTTCCTGACCGTCCTCCTCAAGGTAAGACTGTATTAAGATTTGCAAGCACAGAAGGATAACAGTCGCTTAAAGTAAAAAATGGTGTTTTGCTTAGAATCTGGATTTGTCACATTTATTTTGCAGGGCACAATCAAATTCTCATTAAGATTTTATAGTTTTCAAAGTTGGCACTTTTAAACAGAGATGCATTTCTAAGTGACTTTTTAATGCCTCAGCTTAGGTGTCCAAGCAGCATTAGTCTTGGATTTGGATTGCTGCTTTAAAATATGCATTTTTTCAGTGTCTAATAAATATTTTGATAGAAAAGCAGTGCCAGAAAAACCTGAATTATGTCAAAATAACCTCACTCCCATACATTTGTATAATAGCATGTTTATGAACATCCTATTAAAACGTCTGGATTCAGCAGTCATGAAATTGCATTAGGAATGTAGCTTTGTCATTTCTGAGTATTTTCATTAAGTTCTTATCAATTACCACATCCTTTGTAGTGAATAATTTTAACATGTTGATGTTTATAAACTGCAAAGCAAACATAATTCAGATTGAAATCTCTGGAATCAAGGCAATGGATCTGAGTGTCTGACCCAAATTTCAAATATCAAAATATCAAAAATCAGAAACTCTAGCATCAAATAACAGTCCAAAGCTATATAAAATTATCATCTTTGCCCACAGAACTTCCAATGGGAAAGGATAATGATTTAATTTTGCACCAAAATGGACTAGCATAATACACATAGTAACCCAAATGGCTTAGCTGAGTGGGACTGTAGTGAACAGAGACAACGTGGCAACTCCTTAAACCACAATAGCTGTTTTGCAAGTAAATATTTGATTATGCCTGCAGTCATTTTAGACAAGCTGAAAATAGAAACAAGATATTCTAGGCATGAGTTGTAACTACACGATAGCAACATTTAGACAAACAGGTAAAGAACTGTAGGTACGGATTTTTTAAAAAATCTTTTCAGTTATCTATTTAAAGATATTTCTTTTCAAGAATGGAACATCTAACATTTCTTAAGCAATTTTCAATAGATTGCATTGCAAAAAGTTGAATTTCATTGGACTTCTCAGCCTGAACCACCTGTGCAAACATGCAGCCACTGTAATTCTATCATTTATTTATTTTAAACAGTTATATATCATCACCACCTAGGCACCTAGGTATCTTGCAGCAGTGAAAGCTGTCTTTTGGAAATGAACAAAAGAAACCCTCTCCGCGCCTCACCAATTATCTCATCAAGAAGAGATCAGCAGGAACTGTGGGTATTCGGGGGGGGCAGATTTCCACACTAACACTTGATAAGTCACAGCCAGGATCAACATCCATGTCCTCTTAAGAAAATAGGCTGATGAATATTGTTTGCTAAGGGAGATATACGTGGAAGCAAAGCCCAGACTTTAAAACAATTTAGAAAGTTCCAGAAGTAATACAAATGCTTACGTGAAGTAAACAAAGCAGTTTGGTAATATCTTTACTTAAACATCTTTTTACTGTTGGTTGTGGCACAAAAGTTCCATTTCACATGAGAAGGTGAAATGGAAATGAGCTAGAAACTAATTACAACCAAAACCAAATTAATGTAATACTGCCTAAAAGCGTACAAAAAATGAACCAAGAACCACACGTTCTAATTGTTGATAACTACAGCAGACATTAAAATCTTTTTATTTTGATAGCCATATAGACCAAAAGGAACCTAATAATAGAAACATTCTAACAGCTAGATTTTTTCACTTAATTATGTGTTAAAGAGCAGCACAAAATCAACTTCAAGTAACTAGCCGGAGGGAACTATTGCCTCCTTGAAGGGAACTAGAAACAGGCACTAATTGCCAAATGTTGTTTTACAGTTGAATTCCAACTATTAGCAAATAATCGTGAACTAAGATTTTTTTTTTTTTGTAAGTAGTAATCAAATTCAACTGAGCAGTTGCTGGCTTTGGCTAATGTAACAGAGGGAAAGCAGCCACCGCGGGGCACCCTGCGACAGGTTATAGCCGCGACTGTGACGGTGGGACCATGTTCATGGGACACTTCAGCTCAGCCAAAGTGACATTTCTGCATGTCCAGTCAAGAAACTGTGTGTTCTCTGAAATGTCATTAATCCCATTAACCCCTTCTTCACTGATCCTGCAAAGTTCTTTCTGAGCTGCCGTAATTCCAGGAACAGTCTATTTATATTAGCTGGCATACTGAGCATATTGGCAGCAAAGTACGTACAATCAGTGAGGCATGCCCAGCCAACCGGAGATTGTTTGTGGAGGGAAGTGTAGTTTAACCATTAGGAAACAGTGCTTATGGTATCACACACCTCATATTTCTACACACTGATATTAACGCAGCATAGTGTTATATTTATATTACTAATCAATTGAAATTTTGCACGGGCAAGGCTTTCATAAAATTCAGGTAAAGTTCTTGGGGTTTGGCATTATCTGAGGACAGCTTTAGACAGTATTAGACAGTGCGTTCACTGGGCTGGATTCTGGCAATATATTCTCTCTCTGTCACAACCAAAAATGTTTTGGCACTTCAGCTGTTGTAGAGAAAAAATATTTTCACTCCATAAGTAAAGTGTTAATCTGATATACACAAGTATATCTGAATGTATGCAGGCTTCATTGTGGTGGCCAAGAACAAACTAAAGACAGAATCTCTTTTCCAAGAGAGAGAAGAGATTTTTTTTTCCTTGTAACTATGTTGTTGCTGGGTAAAATGGCTATTTTAAATGAAACTACATGGTGTATATACATGGAATTCCATCACCATATTCCAGAAACCTTTAAAGAAGTTTCACTCTTTCTTTCCTCAGATTAATGGCATGAACTTACAGTTCTTATTTAGAGAGTGACTCCATTACAGTCTGTGAACATTTGGCCATTAAAGGATGCCAGCTTGTACCTTTTATCATGAAGTACTTGGTTCACACCCTCTCTTCTTGTATCCTAGAAAGATGCATTGAAACACGTATCATAGGAATACTGCCTATCATTGAATTACTTATGGGATCAGCAGAGCTGCAATCAGGTATTACAAACATGAGCTGCTTGTTCAATCATGTTTTATTGCCTCACATCACATATCAAAAGCAGTGAAAGAAGCAAAAGTAAATTAAACAGATTGTATTAAAAATGAGGTTTGAATTGGGTCTCATCCATTCATAGAACTTCCTAAAGATTTCGAAACTCTCAGGGGCTCGATGCAGCCTGTGCCGACTATTGTTCTTAAGTAAAACCAGTTTATGTCACCAGTGGCAGGTAAGAATTGAATTATGCTATCTTCCTGCCCCCTTTAAATACAAATTAAAAAAAACAAACCCATCTCCATTCTCAGTTTAGTGTTTTTGGATTAACTTAGGAATTATTTCTTAGAGAGAAACAGGGTGTTCAGATATGTTGTTCAGCTCTGAATTTAAAATTAATTTCCTTACTTAGATCCTTGCTTACATATTGTCTTCTCTTTTTCTTCACAGCTGAGATCAGGACTACACAAATCAGACCTGGTGTCTCATGAAGACTCTGATGTGAAATACCCCTGACTGCAAAGACCAGAACAAGAGCATAGACTCCCATCCCTGTATTACTTTGCTAACCTAAATATAGATGACCGGACCAATTCCAATCTGCTTAGAAACCACATGGAAACAAATCTTTAACTTGTATATATACTGAGTATAGGGATGATGCATGGAAGTTCACTATCAGAAGATGTAGTTAAGTCCTGTTATATGACTTTGAGCAGACTTAAAACAAAAAGGGAGATGCCATGATTTTTTTTTTTTTTTTTTTGAAGTTTCAAGTGATCTCCATTTAGTTCTGACCACTCAAGTAGTTTATGGTCCACTCCATGGGACTCTGAACTAAAAACCTTAAGACTTAACAGAAGCACTGTGAGTCTTCTCTGTTTAATAGAAACACCATGCCTGACCTGTAACTATAGTTTTGACAGCCTGCTTGTACCACCATCAGCTGAAAAGTAAACAATAATCCTCACCTTTATGTAAACTTTAAGAGCTTCCCACACTTCACCTTCTGTGGGATGAAAAGGCATTAATGTCAGAGAATAATTGGATTCTAACCCTTGCCAGTTCTCAGAAAGCTGGATGGAACATAAGGGAGATCCTAAGCCTCCATCCAGTAGTTCCTTCACTGAGATAAACAGTCTTTCATCTTGTTAACCTTCTTTCATACTGATCTAGTTACATAAACTTTGCCACAATCACATACATGTCATCTGTATACAGTAAAGGATTCAACAGGAGAACTGAATGAATTCAACTGAAGCTCTCATATTGTCTGTTTTGAGTTTATGAGTCTGAAATACCACTTTGGTTCAGACCACTACAAGGTAAGTAATTTCCTAAAATGCTTGTTTTCAATGACTATTTAGAACCAAGAAGGAACCATGGGTAAGAATTTGATTTCACTAATCCGGAACAATTGCTTACATCAACAGAACTATGACAACTTTGCATCGGTGTTGATCAGGTCAGAATCAGGCCCATGTTTTCACAAGAAGAATGGTTGAGTCTTTTCTTAAAGCAAAGGAGCATAAATTATTTAGTCACTTTGATTAGTTAATCAAATCAACATTTCTACCTGACTTAATGGGAGCATATTCACACAACACATTATTTCTAGCAAAATGATTCAACAAGCCACACGCCCTATTAACTCCACAAACAGCATTCTACACATGTCTACTTAAACCAAATTTGGTAGCTACAAATGCACCACTATAAATAACTTTGCACGTCCTCCCCTGTCATTACCTGGCGAAAGAATATCCACAAACGTCCGTGTTGCTTTTTTCCTGCTAGTATGACTGTATTGGACAATCAGGCTGAATACATTCTGACGTGCATCAATGCTCAGAGCTTCTCTTTATCATCAATAGCATTTAGCTGATCTGTTGGTATTTAGATCCATTGCAAGTATTTTGTGACCTGAAAAATGAAGGACGGTATCAGTCCCAGTGATCACAACAAAAGGGTCACCAAATAGCCTCTACTGCACTGTTGCTAAGATTTATGAGTAACTGTTGGTTTGCTGAGTCCAGAATGTTGTGTTTGAAATACCTCATATATGAGACTTTTCTATCTAGTTTTATTCCTGCCTGGATTCCTGGCAGATTTATTTAGAAAAAAAAAAAAAAAATTACTGCCATAAAGAAAAGGGACCAGTGAAGGGACACAAAAAATGAGTGATGTGCCCAGTGTGAGAATTCAGCAAAATGGATGTTTCCGTGACATTTTGAATATGGCAATACTGTATTTGTCACTGTCAGGAGAGAGGGATTTGCAGCAATGGAGATATGAGATGATGAAAGCCTGAATAAATGTTGTTTACAGATAGATAAAGAAGACCATAGCTTGTAAATTTTATTCAAAAGCAGACATCAAGATCCAGATACAGTGGAAGAGTTGACTCAGGAAGAAGAACAAACTGAAGATGAATCCCAGGGTACGGACTTGGGATAACAGTGGTATCATTCACGGTGACTAAGAAAGAAAAAAGGAGTGAGAAATAAGGAAATGAGACTGTATGAGTGCTATTTTGGCCACATTGAAATAAATGACTAGTTGTATGAAGAGAGGCAAACAGAGGCAATCCAAGCTGGACATGAAGAGAGAAATATAAAGTGGAGACATCTGTGAGGCACTGGCATCAAGTTGGTAGCTGAAATTGCATTTGCAAATCCCATTGCTCACGGAAAAGGGGAGAAAGAATAAACAGATTCAGTTTGTGGAATGCTTATAAAAAGCTGGAAGGAGAAAGTGAAGGATCCTCCAACTACTCCCCAGAAGAGCACTTCTGAAGGACAAGACTCAGGAGTGGAGACAATGAGAGTCCAAGGAAGGACAAGACATGGCTGAGTGTCAGCTGATAAATCAGACAGAATGAGGATCTAGCATAACAATGATTTCAGCTTCTGGTGGTAAAATGATCTTGACTTGTGTCTACCACAGACATGGAGAGCAAATGAAATGGTTGCCCAACCTGAAAATTTTCTTGATGTAGCTTTTGGCATCTTTTATGTTACCATATTTTCTGCTGTGTCATCAAACTTTTAAGTGTAATTTTAAAAATAAGATGCTGTCTGCTCTATCTGAATATTAATGTTACCTTAAAAGTGGATGTTTGCCATTGCAATACACAATACACATTTTGATAATTTCTTCTAACTTTTTTTTCCACTTGGAAGTAAATGAATGAATGAATTTAGGCTTTTTGGAGGCAGAGTGATTTCTAGTTAGTTCAAACCAGAAGAGAACTGTTTTGAAGACCGAAGGAATAAAACAGAATGCCCAGAGAAAGAGAATTGCAAAGAGTGGAGGAACACTTAATGTGAAGAGCTTACTGAATAAGTCCAACAGAACTTTTATTTTGCTAAGGTATTTTTTCCACTTTCTTACGCCCAACTCACAGTTGCCTTGCAGCATCCCACAAGCTCCCTGTGCTCTGCTCTGGGCAGAGCTACACCCTGCAATAATTAGACAGAATTTTTCAGATTCATCAATCCAAAAAAAGAAAATAAAATAGCCTTTCAGTTCAGTGTTTTTTTTTTTTTTTTTCTGCCAGACACACCCATCAAAATCCTGTCTACGTTGTTGATTCAGTCTGAAGGATTTTGCTGCTCATAAAAGACACACTCACCCCCTTAGCCCGTCAGTCTGTGCTTTGGTGTATTCCTTCTCTCTGGATTGGCAGGGGGCTGAAAGTGACATCAGTCTACAGGGCTTTAGATCTAATGCTCCCGTGTGCGTCAGGTAATCCAATTGAGTTCTTATATGTCGACGGACCCAGAGATTTATACTGAGCCACTTCCTAAAAGCTGACTCTATCACCTGGCTGGCCAACTATCGGGAAAAAAAAATAAAAGAAAAAAAGAAAAAGGAAAGAGTGTAAACAGCTTAAGCAGCCATGACGTTGCCTTCAACTTCAGACCAGGAGCTGCTAGGCTGGGCTTGCAAGCAAGAGAAGGAACTTTATTGTTTACTTGCTTAGCCACTTGCCACGCCACACGGTGCTTAGTTACAAGATATACACAAAGCAGTAGAAGGAGAGAAAAGAAAGAGAGAGAGAAAGAGCAAAAGACAGAAAGAGAGAGAAAGAGAGAAAGAGAGAAAGACAGAAAGTAAGAAACAGAAGTCCAAGGAAGTCCTGAACATGATTACTGGGAAGTTTACAACTATGAAGAACTAAACTATCGGTATCGGACAAAAATACAGATTTCAGACCATTCTGGATGCAGCATCTGTCCAACTTGTACAGGTAGGTTCTTACGTATTTTACTTAATCTCATTATCAATTTAATAAGCATTAAAGCATTCATCTTCTTGCTTTGCAGAGCAGTATCTAATATTTACCCTGTTTTGTTTTGTTTTGTTTTGTTCTAATAATAAAGCTTATTTCATTTCTCTCAAGCCATTAGCTAATTCCAGTTAGAAGAACGCTTGCCTGTATTAAAAATGGTAAAACGGGGTTGGTCAGATTTTGTTCTAGCAGGCCAATGCTCAGCCCCTCCTGCCTTCTCCTGGGGTTAGAGACATTCACCTGTGACAGAATCTCATTCATAAAAGTAGAGAGTTCCTCAGCCTATTTTTTATTTTCTATTGAAGGTAAAGGAATAGAAGCAGCTAAATTGTTACTGCTTTTCTGGCCGGGATGAGTCTTTGTTTGTATAACACAGCTTACATGATTCTGGAAAAAACGTTTTAATTTGTCTTTTATTCATGGATTTATACTGAGTACTATTTAAAAAAAAAACAGCACTGAACTCTAAACCCCAGAAAGATGTGTTTCTAGTGATTACAACCTGGGACTAAAGAATCTCAGTTAAGAAACTGGTTTCCAATTTCTTCTCCACTGCTCTCTAATGTGTCCTTAGGCAAGTACCTGCATAACAGCTTGCAGTTTTTAAAACAAAAACAACCTTATTTTATGGAAGTTTTGGCATATGCTTTGTAAACATTACCGATTTAGAAATTTTTTGTTGGAAATTCCAGAGGAATACAAATACTGTTTACATCTAAAATGTAGATAGAAAACCATATCATCCACAGCGATGTGGTGAAAGAAGGCTCTGAGACTTTCTCAGGTGATAGAGCCAGTCAGCAGCAGCACCAAGATCGGAAGCTTTGGCTATCTCTCTACTGCAAACAAACATACAACTGTGACACTTTCAGGACCCCAAAACTAGCTTTGGATCACCTGTCTTACATGTTAACTACAGACAAACCACAGCAGCACTGGCGACAGTAGGAGTAGCTGCTTGAGAAGCTATGGAGTGTCTCTGGCAGGCCCGTGGAGCATATGCTAAAATCTTAGCTCTAGGGGCTTCATTTTTTCTTTGGCATATAAAGTAGGTAGAGAAAAGCCTGCTCAGGTTCTTCTACATGAGTCGGTACCTACTAACCTCAGCATCAGCACATCATTTGACTCCTCATTCCCAGTTCGTACCCATGCATCCAGGCTGCCTCATTGCAGAGAATTACATAATGCCTAAAAAAAAGGAAGTAAGCCAATAAACATAAAAGAGAAATACTATTATGATGTTTGAGTTCTACTGTCCTGCTATTTCTGGCACTGCAGCAGCAGAAAGCCTATCTTCGAAGCTTTAATCCTTGAAGTGCTACAATGTAGACAGCATTAGATTCAGTTCTAGGCCACCAATGAATTACGCTCTCTTGTAAAATGAACTTTTTATGAAAGGTGCATGAAAAAAAATAAAGGAATGGCAGTAGTTCTCTATCACAGATAGATATTCTGTGAGGTTCTTGGGGTTTGACGTCAGCCAGGGTGGAGGTGATAGGTTGTATAAGCTTAGCAAGAACAAACATAGCACCACTTTCCTTTGCATGCAGGTATCCAGTGAGAAGTTTTTATGCGCTTCCATTGAAAGAATATCTATTTACATGATGACTGCAGACAGTATAATATTCTCTGAAATTCATAGGTACGTTCCCTTTGAAGTAAAGAGGAAACCGGAATTTGGTCCTGTAAGCCTGATTCTGTAGGATGTCGAATTTTTCTACATTTTCCTTTGGCATCAATAACATTTTGGGGGCACTATGTCTTTGAGGAACAATGTCCATAGATCTTGTAACAAAGCCACATCTTTTTTAACACCCTTACCATTCAGCTCATGAAATTCACTACACAAGTAGGCACATAAGCACACTGTTCAGTATTCAAATTTCAACTCTCTACTTCAAAGATTAGACTTTTTAAAAGCTGGTCCATGAGAAGTTTATGATTTCCTAGCAATGAAATTTGGCTCTCTTCAGAAATGAAATTTTATCCCTCTTGAGTGCTGAATACTTTCTAATAGTCTGGTTAATCTCCTATTGATTAAGGTGCATGCTTCCAGAAAGGAAATAAAATAAACTAATTTACATTAGAGGGTGAAAATATATCATATAATGAATGCTGTATCAATACAACTATAACTTCTGTGGCATAATCTTCCTAACAAAAAGTTGTGTTTTTGCAACAAGGCAACTCCCTTATTGACTTGTCAGTGTTTACAGATTTGGCTTTACCTATCTACTTTATTTGAACAGAAACTTTTAATATTAAGTGTTTATTCAAATCACAAACCCCAAAATTTCAACCCTACATTTCAGAGAGTTAAATTTCATACTTAATTGAATTCATCTCTCTGGTATGCAGAATTCAGTCAATTCTCTCCAAAATCATAACAATTGTACAATGAGTCACAGGATTCAATTTGCATATAGAACATACGTGAATAAATCAGTTTATGATTGAAATTAATTTTAAACTAGTTCTTTCAAAAAATATACTCATTTCAGTCTCTTCCAACTTCTTGTGTAGCTAAAATTTATTCATATTATACGAACAAGCTGTATTGGAATATAGTAGGCTGTACTTAAGCAAAGTAATTAGCACTTATCCAGCTTTTTATCCAATTGTTATGTTTATATTCCTAGGTAAAACCTATGTTAACATGTTGTCATGAATGATAGCATGAATCAAGAATTGATTTTAAATATATTGAAGGGTTACTGCAGTGGTCCTAAGATGCATTATGTACACAAGAAACTCAGAGTTTAAGTTAGACATTAAAAACATAGAAGTACACAGTAAGAGCTTCTAATCTCACTAGACTCTTTCCTTTTTTGTTTCTCTAAAATATTCATAAATTTATGATTAAGACATAACATTTATTTTCATTGCAGTTTTCTGTATTTCCCCTATGATTATCAGTAACAGTCATTAGTTTGGTGATAGCAAAAACATTCCCTTAATTCAATTTTAACTGCATTTTAATATATTTTCTGTTTGTTAATTTACTTGGGTTTTCAATTTTAAATATTATAGATGAATAGTGCCCATAAAAACAAGATATTTAGTTGTCATTTCTTAGTAAATCATTTCTATATTATATTTTTGATAAGCATATCTTTGTCTCTCATAAGAGTACTGTTCTTCAAGCACAAAATGTAGCCTGAAGTATTAAGACAGACTGTCATCGACGCAACAGATGGAGTCAGGTGCTATCAAAAGCTCATAGGACTTTTAACGTGGTCAGTGTAACACAGTTACAGACTGAAGCGATCTTCTTTCCTCTGTAGCCAATTGGACATTACCACATTATGCATTGTTATCAATCAGATGCAAAATAAAACCACTTAAGGGTTCTCACTGACAGCCAGCTTGGTCCCAGCTTTCAGTGCCTCTTCAGTATCTCCTAATTACCTAGTCCTAGTTGTCCTGGAGGTCGACACCTCTCAAACTCTCCATATAGCATTCCAAATTACAGAAGTCCAAAGTTCTGGACTTTTTTTTTTAAAGAAGCAGATAACTTGCTGCCTTGAGGAACAAAAGATTGTGATCCTCATGAAAACTGTTCATTTAACAGTACTTAAGTGTTGTATTCTTGAGTGGGGCAGATTTATTTTACTGATCCCAAACTTGTCCCCATGAGCTCTATGCAGACCCAGAACCAGTTTAATACATATGTTCTATGCAATAATCTTGTGCCACTATAAAAAGCAAGCCCTATTTTCCCATCTTGATCCAGAAATGATGCTGTACACCAAACATTTCATATGTATGCACACTAGGATAATTTTCTCACTTCAAAAATTTTTCTACATTCACATTTGTAACTAATATTTAAGTGTATAAAGGACTGTGAGAAAAGACCAGGTAAGTACCTTCCTGGAGATGCTTCCTATGGAATGCAGAGCGGTGATTCTGGCCTTGGTTAGGTCCCCGTCACCACAGCGGCGAGCGACTCGGGGAAGGCAGAGGCAGCAGCAGGATGGGTGCTTGCTGCATCTGTTCCTTCTGCAGCTGTGGGTACAGAAATTGTTCTGCCTTCATCATGCCACATCACTGTACTGCTAGGCTCAGGACAGACCATTCATAAATTCTGCAAACTTACTGTGGAATTGTCACTGATGATTTCAAAACTACAGCTCAATTCAAATGTTAACATTGGGCCTATTTTTAATCCTCCTAATTTTGTATTCCAATTTGACTTATTGCACAGCAAGTCCTGCAATAGGCTGCAAGAACTCTCCTCTAGGTATTTGGAACATTTGATATTTAAAAAGCATTTATCTTGCCCTTAGTTAAATATTATTTGTGTTTCAATTTACTTCTAGTCTTCAATTAATTTTCAGTCCCTCTTGAAGTTTCTGAAGTATTGTGTCAAAAAGATGTAAAGATACAAATTCATCACTGGGTTTTTCTTAAACATAAGGCACTTCAGAGAAAAAGTGTTACCATAAGGTATTAATCTTTGAGGGATGGAACCACAGAGGAAAATCAAGAGTTAGGACAGACACACTGATTTTATCTAGGTCAAAGTCCTCACCTGGGTGTGTCAGAGAATTCGTAGTATTTGTGTAACTGAAATGGGGGATATTCTTAAAAATCAAGCTGTTTATTTCAAGTACTGAACGTGGAACCAATTTAGTTTTGAGAAATATGGCCTTACAAGATACATTTAAAAGTGCTTGCGCTTACAAATCTTTCTCTCTCTGTTGTGCACAAAGAATACTGAACAGAACCTTAGACTTGCTGATGCTGATAGCAGTTTGCCATAGAACTGAATGGATCAGGATTTCATGTTCGGGCAGTGGTACACAAGGTCTTCACAGTGAGCTCTGTGAGACCTCTGACATATCACAGAAGACAGGACTTCATGCTCCTACCACCTGATTGCTTCAAGAGAGATATCAGCGTGATTCAAACTGCAGGGGTTGAGTCAGTGTTCCGGAGCTGAGGTTTGGACATAAGACACGCAACTGCCAAACCTTTTCAGCCCTTAAAAGCAGTATACTAGCCCTCTAAAACCCAAGAAAAATGTTACTTCAAGTTGCCATCTTTCCTGGCATTTGATCAGCTTTGATTTGAAAGCAGATTGCTCAATATATTGCACCCGAGATCCTCTGGCTTAAGTCCTGGCTTCCAAAAAGTATTTTTTCTGCAGTTCATCTTGCTGCCACTGATGCAAGTTTTGCCAGGGGCTATGCTGAAGCAGGATTGGGTCCTCTTGGTTTTGCTCATTTATTTACAGGAGGTGTTTTTAGACCATCAGGCAGGGGACTGCTAGACATAGCAAAGGAATTGGAGTACAACAGCTGAAAGGGACAGAAGGCTAAGAAAAATACTGCATCTAGAGAAAGATGGCTAAAGACCAGCTATTTATAGACTTGTGTGTAGTTGTATTGGTGTGTCTTTCAATGCAGCACAAGAAACAATTCCTGGCCTCTAAGGCTGCCCTTGAAAGTGGCCGATGAAGATCTAGATACTCCCAGACAGTGTAGTGCTTAAATGAAGCAGAATCAGTATTAAGCAACTTCGTGTGCCTTCAGTGCAGTGGGTTTGCACCAGCTTACAAGTACTGTTGTATGCAGACAACTTTTTCTGGATATAGTGGTGCAAATGGAAGAGGTTAGACTCCAAGCCCTCTCCCACTCACCTGTCATTGCAAGTCTCCCCTCAGGTTCTCTCCATGAGCTTGGTGGCTGAGGGCAGGAACCTCTCAGATCTGTCAGAGGACCTCCTCATGAGGCCTCTCCTCATGAGGCCTGTCATTGCAAGTCTCCCCTCAGGTTCTCTCCATGAGCTTGGTGGCTGAGGGCAGGAACCTCTCAGATCTGTCAGAGGACCTCCTCATGAGGCCTCTCTCTGGTCACTCATGTCAAAATCAATTAGTCACCTCTACTAGATGGCCTGTGATGGGCATTTATGTTCAAACCATAAATAGGCAATACCCCTTTCTCAGGCATACTTGTTTACAAAATCTACATCTGTTTACACCCTTAAGCAATTTAAAAACTGATTACGTTTCCACTCAGGTATTTTGCAATATACAGGATAGAGTAATGAAACAGAAATGGATGTTCAGTCAGAAGAAAGGCAAGAGCTCTGCAAGAACATCTTCCAGGCAGTAAAAATCGAAAGGTATTTCTGCCATGATAGAAAACTTTCCATTTCACAGAATGCTTGGTTCCTACCCAAGCTTAATCCTTTGTTTTGTTTTCATTTCCAGTTGTTCTTCAAGATGCCCAAATGGGGCAAATGTGTTCTTGCTTCATGCCTTTAAAAGTACACCAGAAACAACCTGACCCAGTATTTTCAAAACCTAAACTTGATTCCTCCTTCCTCACCATCTTATTCACTGCTGTGTCCTGTGATCTCCCTTTTTTATCTGATTTTTCATTATTATCCAGGTAATGGATTAAGACTTTCATTCTACAGAAACTGATTTCACAACTGAACTAACTCCCCAGTAAACTCCCCAAAAGGCTGGAAAGGGCTGTCACTGAGTTAGCAATCCAGGTGTGCTGTTCCCCTTGAGGATGTTTAATTCACGTAACTGTGTTTGATAAGGCAAAGTCAGTTTCCCTACAAAAAATAATAGTTTTAGCTCTTTTGTCATCTTTATACAGTCAACAAAGTAGCAATGGTAAAGATGAACATTGACAAAAGCTGAGTTGCTCCTTACACTTTACTAAGTAAGACTGCCAAATCTAATAAAGCCAAATTGCATACAAAGTGACCCTCACATACTAAATTACTCATGTGTGATTAAGTGTTAAATTCAGATGCAAAGCTGTAGTTCATCGTCTTTCATAATCAATTCTATTTCTTTCATTGACCCTAGATTTCAATGACTGCTTGGAGGAAAGCATGAACATAGGATAAAACAAATTGTACCAAAACAGAATAAAACGATTCAAAAAGAAACAAGATAAATAGCTGGATGTTTGTGGCAAAATGATGGGTTAGTCTCACCTCAGTGTACCTTTCACATCTATGCCAGAAGAGTAGGTTAAACTTTTCCAGAGGAAAATCTACTGACTTAAGGTAATCCATGTAACAAATCAATATGTGTTGCAAAGATGAGAATGTGGAGGATATTTTAGGTTAATTTGCCTATTTGGATGACACTGAAGATGCTTCTACCTTCTTCCACAGAAGTCAATGAAGATTTGTCTTTGACCTCACAGGCAAGTATGAATAGGTGCTGAAAGCCCTTTGCTACTTCTCCGAGGCACAAAAACATTAACCCCTATGTCCTGGCCAAATTCCAAAGTGGGTGATTACATTCTGCTGCTCTGATTTTTCCCTGCAGACTCAACTAGATCTGGCATCACTTCCTGATTTGTAGCATTACAATTATGTGACAATCAAGTCCTGATGTGAACAAGCAAGTCCCCTTTTGCAAGGTTACTGTTACCTTTCTCCTCATTGCCCCCTAATTTGTCTGCTTTGCCTTATCGCTTTTAGCTTGTTTGAAGGTCAGAATTGTTTGGTTCTGGATCACAGCTTTTATTGAATTGAATGACCATGAATATGTACAGTGCTACAATGATAATCATACCTTTATATCACTTTTACTCTCATATCACATACATACTGTAGGCTGGTTATAAAAATAAATGAAATTTATTTTTTTCCCCAACCATTCACACAGTTACATTTTTGTGAAACATCACATCATGCTGGTCTTGAAAACCAAACATTAAAACTACAGCCCACAATTACAGGGCATTCTGAGTGTGTTTAAAAATCAATTGCCAATTTGCTTTTAAAATAACATGCCACTTAACTCTACATTATGTTAAAGCAATAATTTATTACACTTTAAAGAGATTCTTATTTCCATGGCCATACAACTTAATTATTTTTTTTGGAAGAAATTTGCACATCATTACTAGCAGAATTAATTTCATTCACACTTAGTGATCTGAGACACTACTTTTACTTAGAAAAAACATTCACTACAAAAGTTAAGCAGGTCTGGTGTAACTGCTGATTTCACTTTGGTTCTATAAAGATGTAATGTCTGGACTCTGGTTAATTGCTTATTTGAGTAACTTATGCTAGTTAGAAATACAGCACTGAAATCACTTGGTATAAGCACTTCCATCTAAAACAGTGCAGTGCTCCTTCCCCCAGTACAGTCTTGAATAAAACTGCACTAAGTATAGCCTGGTGGATTACCCACATGGAGAAGCCATGCAGATTCTAGCTCTGGGGATGTGAATTCATTGCTTTGTCCCAGTACCACAGGGTTAAGCAAAATGCTATCATGGTAATTTATTATTAAGAGATATGGTGATGGCTTAGATTAAGAAGATTTGCCTGTCTCTTCTAATTAAGGTTAGGTCCTTAAGAAGCTTTACTATCTCTTGAAGGCACACAGACTAAAATTAGGACTCTAGTTCTGTTTAAAATGTCACTAGGTTGGTCCATAATCCCAGAGTGACTGTAGCAAGGGATCATTCTTCCAGTGTTGTGATTCCTTGTTTGGAAGCTAGTGAGCCAGGACAAGACTCCATGAAGCGATGTCTAGGTAGTCTGTTAATCAGCAGCAAGTTGGTCCTGTAGAACATTGTAATGCTCTTGCAGTGACTCCTTGAAGGCTGCATAATAAATGGTAAGCTGGCAAAGAATTCAGCTGTAAGACATAGTAAACTCTACTGCAGGCAGAGAGCAAATGGTAGCAGTAAGTGGGCTGTGTACTGAGGGTGAAGAAATGGCTGGGGGAAAGATCTATTTTCAGGCTGTGAGTGAAGTCATTTCATGGTGGCACCTGCTATCCTATACATAACTGTAACATCCTAAGCTCTAGTGTCCTCACTTGGTGGTCTGCAGACAATGTCAAAGCAATAGATGGTCCACTTCCAATTTTTTTCATTAAGCCCCTAGTTAGACAGCACACAACAGGCCTATAGAACTCACTGTTGCAGGATAGTAATAGCAAAAGTATAAATTAATTACAAAAACTTTTAGAAAATTTTAAGCCTGGATAAGGCTTTCCTTACGGATGTGTAGACCTAGAGTGGAGCTGCCTAGATTAGTACATTACAGAAATGTAAAACTGGTGAAATGGAAAAATCAGACCCTTTTATGAAGAACAAAACCTTACTGGCAATATTTAGTATGGTAAAACAGTCTGAGGAAAAGAAGCCTCAAGTCACAAGGCAGTTTCTAGTTGCCTGGGATTAGGAAAATACTCTTCCAATAGGCAAGACATTAAATTATGATCCACTACAGGATGCCTTCCTCCAAATGATCTGATGCTGCATTGTAGCTGAGACAAAACAGGGTGAGTGCGTGGACCAACATTCCTCTGCAGTACACCAGGTCTTATGTGCCTCTCAGTGGCACAGTGTTCTGGGAGCCACTGAATTGCTATTCAGCAGCACGCAGAGGGAATTACCTTTTAATTTGGTTCACTGAAACAAAGCCAGTTTATATGTACACTGGTACTAATGAACTGCAAGTTCCAAGACTTAAGTATCTGACCAAGAAAATCTCTTATCAATGAATTCAGTAAGAGCCTACAAGCTTTTACCGATCAACCTGCTGAGTAATGAATGAAATACAATTGCTCTGTTGGACTGTGTTTATAAATCCTTCTTGTTATAGTGCATCTCTTTTGCTTTGCCATTCTTTTCCTCTTAGATTATCCCAGTTGTGTTTTTATAGACAAGAGCATCCAATTAAGCAGGAAAATCAATGCCCTTCCTTTCACATAACCACTCACAAAGTCTGAACAGCACATATTCATAAAGGATCTCCTGAGTAAAAACGATTTGCCCCACATAATGTTGTGAATGGTTTTAAATGAGTAAAACGGCTGAAAAAGATTACAGGAAGTCATTTAGTTCAGCCTCCGTTATTTACTCTTACTTAAATGAAGACAAGGATAAACTATTCCTGCCTTCTGTGAACAAAGAAGCAGGGTGGTTCACAAAAAGTTTCTTATTATGAGAGAAGGGTACAGTTGTAATCAGTATGGCTTGCTTGGAGCAATTCAGTCTACTCTAGCATGTCCAAATCTGCTTTCTGTTGCAGCAGGCATGAGCAGTTCCTGTGTGACACTGGCCGAGGTCCTGTGGGCAAAAGGAAGCCCTTTGGAGGAAGAAGATATATGGGCACTCTTGTACCTTGCCACACTGCAGCTTCTGGAAGACCTTCACAAAGGTGAGGGGAAAAGCGTCTTACCATTAGAAATTCCTTCTTGAGTATTATGGTATTTTGAGGATTGGTTTGTGGGGTTGGTTTTTTGCTTTTGTTTTTGTTTTGTTTTGTTTGCTTGTGGTTTTTTGTTTGTTTGTTTGTTTTTGAGGCAAAAAGCACTAATGGGAATAATAGCATATTTCTAATAAAGATGAATGTTTGCATGCAAACTGCTGTGCCAACATACAGGTCTTCACACAGTTCTTTTTCTCCTAAATTACACATCAGCAATTAATTAATCTAAGTAGAACTACAGATGGTGGAACAGGACAGAGGTGTCCTTCCTAACATCTGAATAACAAACACACACAGAAAGTGGAATGCCAGCTAGGATCACATCCTCCGAGTACTGAGGGAGAGAGCAGGACAGGTAAGTTCACCTGGCTCCTCAATCGGCTAGTAAGAGACTTTTAAACAAGTGATATGTAACTTCTGCTGTAGCTGGAGGGGTGAACTTTTATTAACAACCAAGTTTTAATGGACTGGACCACTACAACAGGCTGACTGTATGCTCAGTTCTCTATTATCTAGTGTAATCTAGCCAGACAATACAGGCACTAGGAACATGCAAAGGATTGCAGCACAGAGATACCTACCTGGATAAATTCAGCTCAGGTCCATTGCAGCTTATTAACTCTGTGTCAGACACTAAGTTGACCCCATGCTCTCCTGATCTCATTTCAAAAAAAAAAAAAAAAAAGAGAGAGAGAGAGAGACTTGCTGGATGTCTACTGAATTGAGATAATCAGCACGTTCCCTGTGCTGCACTAGATAAGTGTACTGTATTATGACCAGAAGATGAAGAGTAAACCACGAAGTAGGGATGCAGAACCAAGCTGGTTTATAGGCCAGGTGCAAGGCTGCTCAATCATGTCTTTAGAGACCTCAAGTCCAGAAGTGATGTCAAGTTTGACTCATTCCAAAGCCGAATCCCCAGTGCTCCAGTTTCTTGGAGGGCAGCAAAGGTGAACTGTCTCTGCGCGGCATCAGCCCCGTTAACTAAGGTGTATCTCTGGCTCCATTTCTCAAAATTGCAGCTATCCTGCAATTTCTGGAATCAGCCTCTTCTCAGGGCTAGCACTGCCACATTCGTGCTGCACTGTGCTTGATACAATAAATCCTGTCAGACCTGGTGTTGGTCAGTACCAGCTTGCTATAGCAATACTTCCAGCATGTTTGGGCCCTGACTGGTTAGCAGGTAAGCTGACTGGTTGGCTGGCAAACATTACAGAAGGCGAGGTAATCTTCATTGAGACTGAAGTACAAGCTGGCTATCTGTTTCTAAAACAGACACATTTCCCAGCATGTGCTGGTTGTGTTTGAATACAATACTACAGAAATGGGGAAGGAGCAAAGGAAAAAGCTAGCTGATGACTTTAAGACCTTTAATTTTCTAAAAAAGTAAATGCCACAACCATTGCAAATATGGTCTGTAAGTCTCGAATCTCTAGGTACTCTGGCTATACAAACCTCCTAGGTGTATGTCAGTTCCCAGCTTAACATTTTTACCCTTTGTTCCATCTCCACAATGTAAAGGTCACCGTGCACAAGAATTAAGTCACCATTTTTTTAATATATAATTTTTAAAATGCAAAAATTGCAAAGCATTTTCAGTATGTTCCGAAAATCTTCTCCTATAGAGATCTGAATAGTCTCTGTTCTCACTGTCTAGACTGAAGAGAGTGGATCAATATAGCCAACTTTAAAAAAAATATTTAATTACCTATATTTCCAGGAACAGTCTATCTAAATATTGCCGTAGTTAATGCCGCTTTTCCTCTTTCTAAGTAAACAGATTGATCTTAGACTTTTTATCATGCTTTTTTAACCAAATCACTTGGATGACTTTAATCAAACTCCATAACATATACATGCGAGTGCAGAGTGTTTGCAGAAGACTGCACATAGTCCTGCTTCCACTCCTGCTTCAGACCACCGCGACCGTGGTCTCTGAAGTGGATATTTTTAAGGACAACTCAGCACTTTACAAAAAGCAACCATGGTGTCCATTACTGAGACACCTTCACATATATTTTTTTAGGGAGCAGCAAGGCACAGCTGTTCCCTAGGGGACGGGGAGCCCGGAACCAAGCACGGTTACAGGGGTGGCAGGGCAGGGGCCTCACCAGCTGGGGCCCCATCCCACAGCCCCCACGCAGGGCAAGCAGGGCAGGTCTGGTGGTGTCACCTGGGAATGCAGACACAAGCTTGTGGTGACAAGGCAGGTCTACAAAAAATGACAAGATCTCAACCAGAATCTGCACATGGGATATAATTCTGCCTTTCCTTAGGCTTCAGAAACCCATGAAAGTCAATACATTGTTTTTATGTGTGAAATTATGAGATGGAAATCAAGTCTTTAACCATCACTGAATTCCAGGTGACAAAATCAGCCAGGCATACACGAACAAGACTCCACTGGGTATATATTCTGGGTATATCTCCAGGAAGCCTCAGTGATGGATTTGGCTATGGGGTTGAGACCCCAGCAATATGACTTTCTGAGCTCAGTGAATTCCACAAGAACTCCATTATCTTCTTTAACATTTTTCAGACCCTGCCATCAGTGTGCTTTGTCCATGGTCAGTAATACTGTCTGCTGAAGGAACTTTGTCCTTCCAGAACAATGCATCTCAGACAGAAGCTATCCCTTTCAGTGCACCAGAATTACTCCACAGACAGAATAAAAACCAGCGCATCGGACTAACAAAGGTGAGGTATACTATAAAATAAATCTTGAGAGTACCTCGTAAAGACAAGATCATGGGTTTTAATGCAGCATACCAGGTATCTACTGTCAAAATCCATTTCTAATCACATTAAACAAATCAGGCTACAGTTAGCAAGATTTACATATAAAGACTTCATAAAGGGTTTCCTTTTCTGTTTTGACAGATGTTGGTGTATTCCTTAGGAATGACCCTCTATTGGTCAGCAGACTATCAGGTTCCTCCAAACCAGGCCAGTAACACAAACATTTTTGTTTTCTTTTATTCTGTCTCATCTTGCTAGGTTCAAAGATTGAGAGGCATAACGTGAAGTCTCAGTAAGAGGGGCTTTTTGTTTTGGACCACTAAGAAGAACATGTCTAACTGGAAAGCTTGTGTTAAGGTCCAGACTTCACCAAAAATACCAGTTCATCCAAATCAGGAATTTTGTTAGGCCTCTCATCTTTTCTTTTTTGAAAAGCAGAATTGTTCCTATTAAGCAAAAAGACACTATATGCTAAATAACTCTTTAAAATGTAAGTATCTAGTCTCTATAGCAACGTTTTTGGCTGGAATAACTCCTTAACTTTTTGAAGCTAATACTACCACATATCTAGCTTGCATGAATCTTTAAGATGCACAGTCTAATTAGCAAAGCTTTTGCTGCTGGCTGTCACCAAGAAGCACCTATACAGACTGATGATCCTCCTTGTACGTGCCAGTTCCCTTCAAGGCTATCCTGTATCCCAGTAGAGACTCCATTTAGTGCTGTTTTGCTGCCTGTCCGGAATTGTCCCAAAGTCTAAAGGAAGTCAGTGCCCATTTCTCACCCAGGGTGAGAATATAGAAGGTATCTATAACTTATAGAAGTTCCTGGTCCCAGTTTAGACAGGACTTCAGACCACTGTGAGATGTCACCTAACTGTACCTCCATGTTGACTCAGTCCCTCCAGCTGAGTGACCAACTACACAGTCTCTTGCTGACACTATGTGAAGATCTGCCGCATAAAAGACTTTCTCCTGAATCAATTCTGGAAGCGTGTGAGGCACATCAGAAGGAATCTTCTTCCTTACCAGTAAATGTCTACATAAAGAAAATGGTCCAGTTTGTGGTGGGAAGTGTCAGTGAGGTAGGTACTACTCTCATACCTAATTATCTCCTTTTCTGTGTATGCTTCTATGAGTTAAAGAAGTGAGATTTGGCTCTGGGCTTCTATGCAGGAAATTGAGTGGGTCTGTGTACTAGCAAATGAGGCAATGAAACCATCTCACACACCACTCTTATGCTCCTGGGAAATGATACAAATCCAGCTTTTGCACTTGCAGTACCTTCTTTCCTTCAGTTAATAACTGAAACGATCATAATCTCTACAGAGACTTCATATTGGCTAAATGAATGGACTTCACAAAAGTGAAAAGATTTTCCCATTGCCACTGTGGCTTCAGACTTTCTTTGCACAATTCAAAGGAATCACAGTTACATCATATTGAGAATTTCATTCTTCTTCCTTAGGTGGAGCTGAACATTTACAGTATAATCCAACCAGACCATGTGAAACCCTTAATAAGTGAGCACCTGAGTCTTTTTCAAGATCTGAAATACCAACAAACAATTTTTGTTGACAAGCTGAATGAAACTGAAAGGGAACACTTTGCAAATATTTTTTTCTGTTTTCAACCAGTGTTCATTAACATTCTGAGGTGACCTTTTTCCTTGTGCTCTCTCCATTACTCTGTTTCCCACTGCAACAGAGTGTGTCCCTTCTTAAACACAGCTAGCACGGAAGCGTGGAGCCATCAAAAGTCAGTCCTGCTTTGCAAAGCCTGCCTGAGAAGATGAAGCTGCTTACACCATGCAAATCAGCAGCCTCTGACAAGCAGAGGGCAAGGACCACTTCGGTACGAGGGTCTGAAGTCCGCGTATCACGTGGCACTGACTTGCAGTACCATTGTCTTCTAGGTAGAACGGGTAGCCACTGAAGACAGCACAGCCTCTCAGCTTAACAGAAGTCATGTGATAAGGAAAAGACTACATGAGAAAATACCAGACGCTTCACCGCTGTCCTCCCAGATGAATCTTCACCAAGGTAAAGCAAAACTTCTACCCTGAACTGCCTAATAAGGATACACACAGCCTTTTCTGAGTCTTTCCCAAGCTAGGTGAACTGTTTAATTTCATGTTGTAATGATTATATGTACTGTTGAACAGGATATTTATTGCCTTACATATAAATGACTTCATGATGGAAAGACTCTGAGGCAAGTCAGCAAGATTTCTGTTCTTTATTTCCTCAAAGGACAATAGTCTGAAGGCTGTGAAGCAATGATAACAAATCAGCTTGCACATATTTGACTCTTAAAGCAGTTTGCATAAGAACTGTGCATATAAAACAGAAGTACTCTGTACACTCCAGTGTGTTTTCAAAGGTAAAGAGTGGGATTCTGTGAAGTGGCCATTACAGAGTATATATTCATCCTTCCCATTTGATTACTCAAGCAAAGATTTGTGGTTTCTTTTTGACATTTAGTTCCATTTCTCTGTTCAAAATATGTTTCATAAATTCACACATGGATTGCTGGAGAGATTTCAAGACGCAAGGCCAAATCCTGCTCACTGTATAAATAAACCAGCATACACCGATTTCACATTTCATTTGATTAAAATCAAGATTTTATTATGCCTCAGAGAAATTCTCTAACTGTAACTAAATATGGACTTCAGGTTCAGATAAGTTCTTTTTTCTATGTCTCTAGATTGTGCTGTTCACTTCAACACAAATCTCTGAGTTTGGGACAAGGGGTGGGTTGACTTCTGGCCTACTTTGGCAGGCTTTTTTTGGATGCTCAGCATTAGGCATATGAACAATCCAATCCCTTCCATTAACTTTAGCTAGAATTAAACACATGCTTAAATATTTGTGGGACTTTTCTATTAGGTATTGGTCATAAGAAAAGGAATTCTTCTGAAAACGTACAGACAGAGCATCCCTCAAATCAAAGTGGCTCAGTCACTGATTCAGAAACTGAGTTTATAGGTTCACACTTACATAAGCTGGTGAAAACTGCTGCTGCCAAAAGGGTTGGTCCCTTCTTCAACTGCCTATTAGCCTTAAATTCCTGCCATTCCCCTTCTAATGTGATTGTTCCAGTGATTATGTATCTGGGGTGAGTTCTCTTTTTTCTAGAGTTCGGTCACATGGCTTACACTTGCTTAAGGGTTTGAATGAGTTGGTATGTCAATTACATTGAGAATGTGGGAGCCACACATTTCAAGGCAGCATTCCATCTCTCCTGTCCTGTCCTGTCCTGTCCTGTCATGTCCTCTCCCTTCCTTTCCTTTCCTTTCCGTTCCTTCAATTAAAAATGATCATCTTCAGAGATTCTGGAAAAGGTCAAGAGATAATGCAACCAAAGTAAAGTTAGGCTGCAACAGCAATATGTACTTCCTAATTATTTAGGATTACCCCTTAATGGAATTTCTGCGGCCGACTCTGGAAGTGGGTTGTGTCTGGGCACTGTCCATCTAGCACACAGAAAAAGTAGTTTATAGCTGAAGGTTTTGGGCCTCCAAATATAAGGAAGGAGAATTTCCTTCCAGGGTATCTGCACTTTGCAACCTTTCACTTAAGCATGCAGAATATAATTAATATATTAGATTTGTTTTATTTGGAATGGTTGAGGAGAACTATGAGAACTATTTTGGGACAGAATAAAATTATGGATGGCCAGAGGCAGAAGAATGAAGTTACCAAGCTTTCTTAAGTCAGGGTAAGAAGACAGACAGACATGGACTATACGAAGGTTACTCAAGCCAAATGTTATTTACGCTATCATGCAGATACAATGACTTATAATTAAAGTCTGTGATTCACCATATTTCCTTTCTGTTTCCAGACAATGGGTCCAGATTAATGAATTATAGTCAGTCAACAGAAGATTACAGACAACTGTCTGTGGACTACAGTGACTCTAATAGTATTTCAGAAAGTACATCTTTGATACTGTCTAACCAAGGACACAGGAGAGGTAAGATTTTCCTGAAAGATTATGGTTATAAATTATATACTCTCCATCTTTTGTCCCCTGAAATGTGAACTACCCATGTATGTATGGCCAGGTGACAGGTACTCCACTGCACTTGTGGTTACGTGACTAGGGAGGTATGTTCGACTAAGCTGCAGAGAAGAAATCCTTGTAAGGCCTACCAGGCAGCACCATCACCATCACCTCTTCCTTGCTTTACGCCCCCTTTGCCAGATGAAGCTGTCCAGCAGATCACAGACAAAGCCTGACAGCATCCTTCTGCCACACGGTGTCTTCAAAAAGATCAGAAGCCGTGCACCTCCCCCCCCCCCCCCCAGCAATGTCAAGATGACAGCACTGAAATCAGTAGAATCTATGAACAATACCTGACGTGAATGGTGGGGATTAACGTTTCTTCAAGCCCATTCAGAAACAAAGGGACTAATACTGAAATCTAGAGAAAAACAAACAAACAAACAAACAAACCACTCTTTGTTTTGTTTTCATTTTGTCCTAAAGCCATTGTGTATTTCCTGCTCTGTGTGTTGTTTTCATCTTGATAAATGCCAGGTTGCTACGCTGCCCTTCTGATTTACTTTGTCTGGAGATATCAGGGTTGGACTTTTAGCTCCACTTCCAATCCTTTTATAGCAGCAACAGCATGAATGAAGCTGCTTGGCAGAGGATCTATTCAGTGAAGACACTGTGGTAGACATCAATCAGGGTCCTTCCTGAGCCACTTAAATCACAGTGTAGAGGGAAACTATAACACAAAGAAGGGAATTCAGCAGGGAGGGGAGGGCTCCTGTGTTTGGAATCTGAGCTGGGGATGCCTACACAGGATGTTCACACTGCACAAAAGCAAAAAGTTCCCGTTGCCCAAATGGCATCAGCATCTCCTAAAAGCAAGCTTAGTGTGCCAGCTCCCCATTCTCAAACTCCTGCCCATTTCTGTTCTCCCATTCCACGTCCCATCTCCTTTCGACCTTTTTTCCTATCCTAGGGTCACTTCTCCTGAGCTTCCAGACCCAGAGCTGAAAGTTTGCTTCTTTACTTTGGAGTTTACTTCCTCCCTCTATGATCCTCCATGAGAAACAAAGTCCTATCTCCTGCTGTAGCAGGGATTCAGATGTGCTCTGTAAGCACATGTGTTTCTTTTATCTCAGAAATGTCTTCCCTAAGGCAATAAACCTAACATCCACCACATCAGTTATCATGCAACAAGGTATGCACACCAACTGGTTAGTTCACTGATGCCATAAATAACAGGTAATTGCTGAGTTTTGCTTGCTTTTTCTCACTGGGGAGCATTAATTTTGGCTTCTGATACCCAGCTGCTGATTACCATGAAATTCGTAGGAACACATTACCCACTCTCTTTCAAATTTGACAGGTTTAAAATTTTACTAGGCAAAAAGGAAAGGCATAGAGTATGATCTCAAAGGACTAATTTCCGTAGGAAGCATAGTAAAAAAACTGGGTGCACACTGCACGATCAAAAGTCTGCCAAGAGATAATTCACAGGGAGAAAGAGAATATATCCTGGGAAAAAAAAAAAAAAACATCTAGACTGGCCTCTCACCCCTCAGTCCTCAGGATGAGTAAAGTGAGGGTATCATGTAGCTGCTGTTGACACTCTCTTCCTGTGAAAGGCACTGCTTTTTAGACGCTCCAGAATTGCAAGCAATACATCAGCCATAAAAACCTGTAAGATTCCACAGCTGCTCCTTACGTGACTAATACGTGTCAGCCACGTACCTAGTGGCACATAGTGATGGCAGACTCAAGAGACTGTTTTGAAACTCCAGCTGTTGGTACTCAAGATGTTGTAAGACAAAACTGTAAAAATACAGCAATAAAAACAGAACGTGAGAGCTTCTTTGCCACAGACATTCTTGCATGAGATAATGTATTAGAAAAACACATTCTTCTCCTAAAAGAAACATTACCATGTAGTAGAGCATCATTATCAAGAGAGATCAGTATCTCTATCCAGATTGGACTTTAGAAGCTCACTTATTACATAACAAATTAATCATCTACAGGATCAACTTCTCTGAGGGCCACATGTTAACCCTAAACAGCAGGAATGTGTTGGATTTGTGATCAAAGCATGGCAGTCTGGCCACTGAAACTAGCCAATTTGTCCCACTGCCCTAACAGCTGAGACTGAGAAAACTAAGGGGAATTTTATACACTTGTCAAAATATATATATACAAATATGTGAAATCTACCGTGTGAGTAGAGCATTTTGCAGGGCTTTCTCGTGAAAAAGCATGTAGCTTCAGAACTTAGGACTGTATCTTAATTTTTGTATCCAGACCTGAGTATTTGGCTTATCTCATATCTCACATTATGTCACTACAATCTGCAGCTTGAAAAATCACGTTTATGTATATTTTAGCAATGTGACTAGATTCCGTAGGTTTTTAAATTGCAATTGGTGGTTGGTACACTGGAATTTAATTCCATGTTTTCATGTTGGAATTCAGAGTGAATTCTCACGCTGTAATTCATGGATATTTTATCCAGAAGAAAAGCTGACTCATCACAGCTCAACTTATCACCTCTGTCATTCTGTCTGTGTAACAGTTTGATATGCAATTCCTTAAATCAGATCAATGAAATGATCCAAGTGGAGACAAATTTAACATAAGCACTCTTCTTTAAAGGATTTAAAACAGCTTTGATGCTAGAAAAAATGTTCATGGAACTACCACTTTCATAACCTTTTCTGGTTTTACCTCTAAATTTCAGTTTTCGTATATTTGGATGAAGTAATGCTGATCCTTTTTCTAGCAGCAGAGCTGACTGAAGGTGAAAAATTTTACAAATCTTATTTGCCAGTGACTCAAAAACTATCCTATCCCCACCAGATTTTTATGATGTAAAAACATTCACAACATACTTAATGTAGTAAATAACCAGTGGGATATTTACAAATAGTTTTAATTTCAGTGGTTTTATATCCTGCTCTGATTAAACCAGAGAAGTTTCATGGCTCATTGCCCCAGATTTTATACCTGGAGATAGAAGAACAAGGAATACTAAGGATAATTTCTGAAAAGCAGAAACTGTTTCACAAGTTACCCACAAACATATGGAAATAACAGGCATTGTACGTACACAGCTATTTTCCAAATTACATTCATATGAAGGGTTACGAAGAGGAAGTAACAATAACTTCAGAACTGGGAACACTGCTTGTGTAGTATTCACTTAGCCTTATCAAACAGTCATTTATAATGCCCAAGCAAGGACACAAGAGAGGAAGTGGCCAGACTAAATTTCCTCCGTGTTCTAATTGTCCCAAGAGTGCTTCTACAATTGCTTCAAGCGTGACATTTCTGTGATTTCCTTCATTCATTTCAGGGAGAGCTACGCAGACACACAGGTCGTGGGACCCCACCCTCAGTGGATCAAGGACACAAAGTAGCTACAAGCTCTTCATAAACAGGTAATCAAAACTCCTATTCCTAAAAGATAGAGGCTGTTTTACTACCAGGTGAAGCAGACAGCTAGTGTGGCAATGTCATTATTGGAAAATGCCTGGATCACCATCTGAATCTGTTATGATAACAGATAATGTTTATGTAGAATTAAAGTGCACTGAGAATCAGTTCGTCTCTGAGCAAAACTATCCAAATGCTTTAGTGAAATGGAGCTTGGGCCCTGAACAATCCATACAAAACAAGCACATTGAAGTTTTCCACCTTCACTCTTTGTCACCGTGTCCTGCCAGATGTTACTGGCCTCTCAGAACAGCTGGCACAGCCACTATACAGCTGCCCCTAGCATGTTTCAGTCAAACTCAGCATGGAAAGGGAAAACCTGACACAATTTCCACAGAAGAGCAGTGATAAGAAGGTATGAACAGTCTCTGCTTTCATTAGCAAGGCATTTTGCAGAGTCTTATTTGTCTACATTCAAATTTTGGGTCTGGGTCTGGTCTTGCTCTTACATTAGCAGAGGCCTGATGTGTTCTGGAGTGGTTATGCAAGACCACGTATGTACATGATCCATAATTTTCAGTAGGTTATTTGCATGTCCATCTCAGTTCTTAGATTGATTTGCCTTACTGGTCTCAAGCATCCAGCCCTGCACCAGCACTTTACTGAAGAGTTACAGGTAACCCAGGGACACGAGCAGTAAAGACCTCTGCTCTGGCTTGAGGATTAGCCTCATTTCAGCCTTGGAAATATAACAGCAGCCTTGTACACAGGCAAGCACAGCTGAGAATTGTACAACTGATGCTAACCCCTTTTCAAAAGCCAGGTAAACACCACTGCTGTCAAACAAGAGTTTTCTAGACTACGTGTTAGCATAGTGCAGCTGCAATCATGACTTGCCAAATGCAGAAGTGATGTAGGTAGTGTTAGCCTCTAGGCACCACAAAGACCAGAATCCCCTGGTTAAGCACCATGTAATCCCTACAGACATCCCATTTAAATTGAGTTCTTGACCCAGTTAAGCAGGAGTTTCTTCTTTTAACCATGACATGAATAATTCAGGCCCACAGGAAATGTTCCATTTAGATCAATTCCCAATTAAATGTATCCCAAATAAACAGTTTGAACTTCCTGATAAACCAGCCACGATAATCTGATCTATGTGAGATACCCCAGTATACCTCTAAACCTGCAGAAAGAACCGCAGCAGGTTGCAGTATAGTAGCAGCTTCTGTGAAGAAAAAACTGTCCAGCTACACACATATGTATATATGTGTGTATACCGATATCTATATATGCATCACACACCTGGCAATGATTATCAGTAACAGAAGATTTATTTACTGAGTCTTTTTGGAGCAACTGTCATGCCTCTGACTACCAACCTGGGTATCAGCTTGACATCCTTGATCTAAAATCGTGCTGCCAAGAAAATGTTCCCCTCTGCTGCTGAAAAATGATCTCTCTTCTCCAAATTTCCAGCAAACTGTTTCCCACAAAACTTCAGAGACTGTAAGCCCCACTTCTAGTTGTAAGCAACTGCAATTGAATTTCTACCAAGGTCAGCATCCTATTTTAAGTACCATGACAACAGTGGAGTTGAAATCATTAGTTTGGAAACCACCAGTTTCCCATGTAGGAGAACAGCCAACACAAAACTTAGTGATGGGTTTTCTATCTATAAAACTCACTCATATCATCATGTTCACTTCTGTAAGCAGCCCAATTGACATAATTTACATCTCCTAGTCCTAAAGTTAAGCTTGCAAGCATATGCTGGGCTATGGCCTATGCATAAAGAAGACAGAGCTGCATCTCTGGCATCTCTCACCCTGCAGGACTAATAACAGGAGCGTTTGCCACAGGAAAAGAAAGTCTTCTTAATACAGTCTCCTGGGTTTTGAGCTAATAGCATTTTTATACCCACAAAAGTCACTTCAGGTCATTTTTAGGCATATTTCATAGTGAAATGTTGATCTTTCCAAAGTTGCATTGATTGAAACAAAAATACCTACATATCTTTATAGGCAGAGGAATACAAACTACTCCAGCAACTTCGTTAAAAAGCTTTTGAAACTCTCTGAATAGTTCTCTGAAGCAACTCCATAACATGCACAACAAAAGGATAAAACTCTGGGATAAAAAAAAAAAAAAAAGCTTCTTTGTGATTTTGGCATTTGTTAAAAATATAATTAACAAAAATCCATGTTAACATAACCTTTCCTTTTATATCATACAATGACTCTGTCCTCATTGGTAAGCGTATGGTATATTGTAAGCTTATTCCAGGCATACATTTGTCTCCTCATGTGGAAAACACTATTAATCTATGGGTTAAAAGTATAGTTTTCTGATCTGAGATTTCACACATCTTTCTCTTAATTAAACTGAAAATTCCCGCAGTTCCCTAAGACATTAATTTATTCTAATGCATTAGTCAAATAATTTAATTCCCATTCCTGAAAAATTCTGAATAACGCAACAAGAAATGTTATGGTTTTCTGAATCTTTTTGTTTGTTTGTTTGTTTCAGAAAATAATAAATGAGAAATTGATTTCATCCTGTGGATTTCTCAGAAAGGCATGGGGCTAAATGCTTGTGCCTGTTGGCTTCACCAGACTTAAACCAGCTATATCTGGCTCACCAAATGAAAAAA